>VDFB02362489.1:0-24265 GCA_007258455.2 Sequoia sempervirens | reverse complement strand
AGAGCCTAAAAAATCAATTCATTGATCCTGGATGATGAGTAGTGGGCTCATGTGGAACATGTTTTGCATATCACTAAGCCCATCATCAACATGATTAGGCATGTCGATACAAATTTCCCATGTTTGGGTGAAATTTAGGATGGCATAGACTCTATGGTTGAAAAAATAAGGACTATAATATAACCCAAGGAGCATGACCACAAAACAAAAAAAAATCAAAAAGGGTGCAAAAGATCAATGTTCATTGTTGACCATTGAAACAACATGATTATGCCCTTTGTATCTCCTAGCAATTTCTTTGTCTCCAAAATATTTTACTTATAGATACTTTCTTTGCTGAGGAGGGTCACACCATATAGGGATGAAAAGATTGCTACTAGCTACAAGATTGCATTCAGAAGAATATACTTAGATGTAGATATACAAAGTGTTGTCTTGAGTGAGTTTAGCGACTTCATATCTTTCAAGAATCGTGATGTTTGTGCTCTCTAAAACAACTATAGAAAAAAAGCTCATGAATGGTAGTAGATACATAGCCAAGGCTCTATCTACTTGCAGCCTCTTGCAATAAAAATTCCCTCTCAAGTATGCATCCTTTATTTTTTAACTTTTTCATTTTCTATCCCTTGCTATATATTATAATTATTAATTTATGTTTCCTAATTGTAAATGTTGTATGCAAACTCAACAAATTGTGAGTTCTTCTTCAACTAAGAAGAACTGGAGTGCATACTCATTTATCCACTCAATTAAGTGCAACCGATTCGGAGCAAAAAAAACTAGAGGATTTTTTTTTTTTTGTGCACTTCAACTTGTGTCTTTTGTCACTCAAGAGACCTAATTACAATGAAGGGGTGACAAGGTATTGGGATCTAACTCTTGAGTGTGCCAACTTAGACATTCACTTGAACAGATTGCCAAAGTCTCTATAGATGAGGCATCTTCTTTCTGCATATGACATGGCTAGTGGGAGTGGTACTATAGCTAGTTGTGGTTGAAATCAAATTGAATTAAATGTTGACTTTGATGCTCTCAATGAAGAGCAATATAAATATTATTGAATATTTATTGTAATTTTCATTTTGTATTGACATTTGACAATACATTGAATTATCCTATTGTGAATTTGAGTATTTTCCCTTTTGCAAATTATGAGTTATTTAAATATTTCGTTTATTAGCAATTATGAGTATTACTATTTTCTTTTCTTTTTTTATTTTTAATGTAAATATACACAAATCCATACTCATACCGAAGGGGAAAAAGAGTTGTACCAGCATACTTGAACCAGTACCCATCCACATACCAAGACCAGCAACTTAAAACATAACAATGAGAAGATTTTTTATGTTTTAAATGTAAGAATTATAAAATATTACTCTTCCAACTTGGGATTGTTACCAAGTTTGATGTATATTTCCACAGCCCAATGTTGACATTGAAACAAACAAAACAAAGCATATCAAATAACCTTCAATGGCATTCAACCTCTTTATGACCATGCACAGATCTACCTGAATTTTCAAATGCATTGATTGAATGAAATATATCAAAGCAAAACTATTACTAATGTTTCTGTTCATGATAGGATGATAAGTACACTCACAAGTTCAAAGTTCAAAGAATGCCACATCCAAAAATGGGATTTTACAAAATATCTAAGTGTATAGACCATAATGCCAAACTTTGAAGAGAGAAAAAGTCGATTACAATTTTGACAAAGCCCCTACAAGTCAAAAAATACAGAATAACTATACTATTCATCTTTCACTTTTCACTCGATTTAAAAAATATAATATATCAAAAAATGAAGCAACAAAGGAAACATGGAATTCATACCTTTAAAAAAATATTAGTATGCAAAACTACTACCTTTGTCACTCTCAAATAATATAAGAACAAATTTTAAGTATTTAATAACAGAATAAAACCATGAATATGTCAATATGCCTAACCAACCAGATATAACCTAATCTCACTTTAAAATGCATTTCCTTTGAATTCCCTCTACAATTCCAAGATAATTGAACATCAAGAAGCATACCTTCCAAGAAGTTGGGTCAAGCCATAATAGATCTACTGAATGGAAGTTAGGAAGAAGAAGAGCCACCAATCCTCGGCCAGCAGCCCAAACAGCATGTGGGAGCTTGAATTCCCTTGTCCACTTCATACAAATCAAAACCCATGAGTAAGATATTATTAATGTATAGAGTAACCCTCTCTATATTGCTTACCAAAATGCATAACTATCAAAATATGTGAAAACGCATTATAGACATGCCAAAATGTAGAACTATCAAAACACAGGAAATCACATTATAGACATGCCAAATGGAGGCCCATCTCTATATCTCCTGAAAATATATTTGAAGTTTAACAGCGTTTGAAAATTCAACAAACCTACAAGGATCATAATATCAAAGAAATAAGTGCATCACACCATAAAAGTTGTAAAATAGGAAAATATGATAATATACAAACAACCTAAAGCAGATGTGCATCTCCAAGTTTTAATTTTTTTCTCTTCTTATATTGACTAGAACAAGAGGAAAAACACTACCATTAATACACACCAAGGAAACAAGCAAACATGCATAAATACATATATGTAAACACACATGCTTATGCACACACAGGCGAACATGTACATGTGTGCATATATGTATCTATGTAAGTAAATAGAAACTGCTTAATATATACATGCATGTATGTTTGTATGTTTGTAATATATTTAAATTTGGGCATTATTTTTCAAATAAACAAATTTACTAAAATCAAAAAGTCTATAAATTCATTTATCTGAAATTGTTGCTATACTAAAATCTCCACTTCTATATGGATCCTTATTCATTCAAATACCTGTAATGACATTGTCTGGAATTTCAATATACAGTAATTAACATAGGAAACAAGAAACCACTTAAGTAACAACAAATAAGCATGCATTTTTTTGCATTTCACATGATATTGTAACTATAAGATGCTTCCCAGTTCTGTATTAAATTTTGTCGATTTGCATCAACTTGGCAGTACAAGCATTTCGTCAAACAGTTACAGGTTTGCTGCTATAGTTTAGAAAAGACTTATTCTCCATGAGCATTTTGCCAAACAATTTACTTCACATACTTACTGAGTTTGTAATCAGAAATTCATTTCGAGAGAGACGATCTTGTTTGCATTTCATGGAAGAATCATTTCTTAAGAAAGACAATACTTTTCAACTATCAATTTAGCAAGACACAATCAATGTAAGCAAGACACTATGATGATCTGCCATCTTTATAAAGCTTCTGCCAAATGCTCTCAGTAATACTTGAATAATGTGTAACATATACTTACATCAAGCTTGCTACTTCCAGAATACTAACAGTCGATCTAATAATGACCAACACCAGCATTGATGTCCCTCTCAGATTGCCACAACCTTTGAATTTCTCTTTCCAATACGATCCTCAGATGTTTAACAATGCGTGACTGCACAATAAACAGATTAACTGCTAAGTTTTGTCTTTTCGGTTACCCAAAGTCTCCACGATAAACACCAGCAATGTGCCTTCTTATGTGTCTTTGTCCTCATTCAATTACGTGATCTCCCGTCTTGCTTAATATATATACCCAAAAATATAATGTTCGGTACCTTTCTTGGTGAATATGTATCGCTAACTTCGAGAAAGTAACATTCCCAACTCACTTCATCAACTACATTTGGAGGTTGTCCGCTACATTACACATGGCGTCAAATATATTTGAATTGTGACTCCTTCATTAAACTTTAGCAAGAATAAATACTAAATGAGGCACGCAATATCAAACATCAATGAAGCCCAATATTTTAAAATGAACTTCATTCATTATCGAACAGCTGGAGATTACCTGGCTCCCAAAGGACATGCAACATATCAAAGCTCAAAAAGACATTAATCTTTAACTTCACTGAATATTAAAGGATCGCTGGACAACATTCTTTAAAGGAGAGTTACGTCATCTCAGCAGCGTCTAACCTTTCACAGTCTTCAAGATGATTCGGCAGCTCTTGGCAATTCGATATTCCTTTCTCAAGACTTCTCCAAAACTCTCTAGTAATCTTGGCGGCACAATCTTAAACAATATTTCCACGACTATCTTGTCAATTCTAATCGGCTTCTCTAAGCAAGCTGAAGACAATTATTGGCTCCTACAGGATAATTTGAAATTCTTAGTAAAGATCCATGGCCAACAATATCTTTGAATTTGATTTACCCTTGAGATTTCCACAATGAAATAGCCCAGTAAAGATTTAATTAGCCAGCTTATGGATAGCCCCCAATCTTTGTTTGAAGCTACAAATTATTGAGAACCTTTAATGCTTATTGATTATTCCATGAAAATAGCACTCCAAACAGATATTTGTGGCTCCTTGCAATGAAGACCATGATACCTCTTAAGGCAATTACGTGAAAATCTATATCCCGAATACTAACCCTGTATTGTCTTTAGTAGCAAACCATCAAACAATTTTGGTTCACTCTTCAAGTTTATTCCCGTCTCTGCAAAGTAAAGCTGACTCTTTCAAGAGTCATCTATGTGTCGGGTACTGCCAGTTCAATTTTAAGTTTGGAAGCACGAACGTAAATCACTGATAATGAATATCGGTTCTTCAACGAACTCTGAAAGACTGATAAAGCACTCCCAAAAACCAAACCACGACTCAGGAATTAATATTTAATTCTCCCGATACATTAAAATCATATTTCAATCGCACTGCTTGTTTTCCCTACTAATAGAATAAAGACGAGCAACAACTTACCCCTAAAGAGGGATATTGAAGTTCCTAACAAGATTAGCCCTAAGAAGAAAGAATTTGCACAAGATGCAGCAAAGAAAAAAGGGAAAAGATCTCACTTCAATGGAGAGGAATTCAAGAGAGATTGGAAAAGAGACAACTCAAGATATGATGACACTAGCAAAGCTAGTGAAGGTGCTAATAAGACTGGGGAAACCATAGAGAAAAGAGTTCCCAAAGCAGGATATTTTATATGTAAAGGTAATCACTATGCAAGTGAATGCCCTAACAAAACTTCTAGTTACCAACAACATCGAAACTCACTGCCTACTCAAAAGGCCATGTTTTAGCAAAGGAAACACACTGCCATGTATAATAGACAAGCTGATTTCCAAATTACACCGGCCAGACATTCTTGAAGCATTCGAGAAAGATGAATAAATGTAGTGCTAAGATTTTATGCTTTGAATAATACCTTAAAGTCATCAAGGACGATGAATCATAAGGGGGGGAGTATGTTACACCCTAATTGTATAGCTACTATTTATATAGGGTAAATTGATTGTAATGAGAATCCTGAAGATGAATAAAACATGTTGTTCCTTGTTTTCAATATATGTGTTCTTCCATTTAATGATTGTATTTGTAGTACCCCTCCATTTTGCTTGTGTTTTTTGTTAGCATGTTTTCACATTGATAGACTTTGGTACTTTGTTTTGGATATTTTGATCGCTGACTTTAGAGCGACAGTGGATTCATTTTGTGATGTGATAAACATTGTATGGTGATAATTAATTTCTGACATGCTTTGTATTAGCATAGATGTTTTCCTTCAAATGTTATTGCTATATATATGTTTATAGTAGATTAACTGTTATTTAATTGTCAGTTTGTGTTACGTGAATTAGTGTGGAGAACGGAGTTGCATCACTCGCCTGCGAATGCCCTATGATTTCCGTGATTTTCTCTGCACAGTGTGTTTGTACAATGGATTATATATATATGTATGTCATTTATTTGGTTGTAAGATTGCAGGTACATGAGATCGACTCCACCTGGTTACTCAGGTCTGAGCGTGTCAAGACTCAATGGAAATGTTGATTGGGAGGTAGTAACAAGGTTCTTCCTAGTCTAGTCTTAAACCCAGTCATAGTATGTCGTCAATTTAAGTCTGGTGTCTTTGGTGGTCTCGTTTGTGTTTGATTGGTTTATTTGTAATGAAAGGAAAATTTTGTTAATTTAATGGTAGATTAATATTCTTTTATTTACTGTTTATTTAAATTAATTTTAAATGTTGAAAATAAAGTTTTACATTTTATTTAGTTAATTAATTAGTTTGTTTGGTTAAGTAATTTGATCACTGAGATTAAAAATTATTTAATTAAATTAAAGTTACTTTAATTGTGTGAATAGATTTAAATTTAAAATTAATTGTTATGTGGGAAATGGTATTTTAATTGTTAAATAAATAAATTAAATGAGAAAAAAGGGAAATTGCATTTTTTAAAATTTGAATTCTTTAATTCTTGAAAGGCATTCAATTTTTGATAAGGAAGAAATAAAGAATTGTCGTGAGTTTGTTGGAAGATATTTTCTTCTCAACATGTGTGGTAGTTAAAATTTATTGTTTCTTGTTGAGGATTCTCTCGGATGATTTTTATGGATTTGGGGAAAATAAAGATTACTTCACAGAAAAGGGAAAAAAAAAAAAGAACAGGGGTTGTTTAAAAAATATTGTTCTATGTAATTTGTGATTTCCTTTGGGATTTGCTTAAATTTTCTGGAAGAAGCTTTGGTTTGGCATTTGTTTTTTCCTCGAGCATTGCTTTCCTAGGAGGAGCTTTGGAGGATTGCACGCTAACAAAGAAAGTTTCTATGACAAATTTCGCCATGGTGCCGTGCCTTTTCGCTGGTTATTTATTTAATTTATCTTTTGAAAAGTTTGTCCGTGAATAAGAATTAGCATTGAGTAGTTTTGGTTAAAATTGTTTTAAAATCGTATTCACTTGATGGTTCTGTTTGTGTTTCTTTAATTTATGTTCTTCTCAATTTAATCAGAGGAGAATTTGTTTCCTTGTTAAAAGCTTCCTATAGGAAATAGTTTAAATTTAAAATTTGTAGGGCTGAAAACATTTGATTGGAAAATGATTAATCTAAACCTCAAGGAATAAAATTAGAACTTGTTGTGAAAAAATTTTAAAGGCATCATAAATATTTCTATTGAAATAATCTCCCCATTACAAACCCCGCTGGAAAATATATGCATTATTTTACTAATCCTTTATTCTTTTAGCTGCGAATTTATATATATTATTTTAGTAATCCCCTTTATTCTTTTACTAGAATTTATATATATATATATATATATATATATATATTGGATTAAGGAAATTTTATGTTCTTTAAAAAAATATTGAGAAATCGCCGTACAGGCGGATTTGTGAATTTTATTAAAAAAAAAAAAAACGAAATAAAATAAAATTCGCCTAGATTTTTTATTATATAAATTTTAGTTTTGAAAATATTATAATAATGCAACGCTTTGGGCGGGGGTACCCACAGCCGACCCCGCAGGGGGACAGCAGTGAGGGCTGAGCCCAGCACCGCCCTCACAGGCAGCGCTCGGCTCTGCCTCCCACGGCCGAGCCCTGTAGGGAGGGCTGCGGTGGCAGCCCCACCCACGGCGAAGCTCTGTGGGACGGGCTGCGATGGCGGCCCTACCCACAGTGCGGCCTGCGCACGATTAGGGCTTAAAACCCTAACTTCTATTTTTAAAAGCTATGCGAATTTTATTTATATGTTTTAATTTAATATATTTAGCATTAATAATTATAATTTATATAATTATTTAATGTTAGGAAAATTTGGAAAAATATTTATGTTAATAATGGAATATTTAAAAATAGTTTATTGAATATTTAGATATAAATATTTAATAATTAATTTATTACAACAAAGTTATTTGTGCTTAGATTAAACTGATATTTTTGAGTTTATATAGATTTCATTATAATACATGGTTATGAAATTGAACAAATTATAGATTTAATTTTTGTATTGAATGGAAGTTGAATTAAATCCTAGAAGATTAATTTTGTACTTCAAATTATCGCTTGACTAGATTTAGTAAATCCTAATGTAGATTCCTAATGTTTTGATTTGCTTTAAATTGTGTTTTAATTGGGCAAATTGGGAATGCATGATGTACATGTCTTCCATAAGCTGTATAATGGGAGCTAAGTTGTTTAAATAGAATTCTGTGTTGACTAAGGTTGTGTACATGGTTTTGCACGTTTGTTTCTAGGACACTGCCATGAACATAGACTTGATGTTCGGGCTATGAAATGTGTAGAACATGTGTTAGATTCTGTGCACCATGTTTACCTTAGTTAGGGAACTTAGATTCCTTATGTTATTTATAGGGGAGTGGCTCTGTGTGAGGGCCGACACACAAAGTGGTGCCTGCGTAACTCATATAGAGTTAGTAAGTCAATGAAAACTAAATCAACACAATTGGGTATTCTAAAATATTTAACTGGATTAACTATGCCTCACTCATGGACTTAAGAGCTAGTTCAGTCTTGAGAATGAGTCGAGAAGGCTTGGAATGGCAAAGTCGATATCTTGTTATTTTAAAAGATATTCGATTCCACAATAGTTTCCATGAGGGGCCGGGTTTCGTAAGAGGTTGCCAGGGTAACCCAAGTTGGGGGCCGGAACCTAGGAAGAAACACCAGGGTAACCTATGCAACATTGTGATGACACTCCACCTAAAATAACAGTAACCTTGTGATCTTAGCATATTTGATTATCCTGATTCTGGAAGCAATATAACCAAAAAGTTAAGTATGTACTTGTGTAGATTGGTCTATGGTTTGTACTTGTGTCTAGGGTTTGTAGGTTATGTCTAAGGAACCATATTACTGTCTCCTAGCACGGGGGGTGGACCTACGGGTACCACATGGTTGGATGGAACGTGCACCTTACTCCGTTGGGTCCCCAGTTCTTGATCGTGGCAACGAGAGCTTCATGGATGGAGAGCTCGTATTTAGATATATGTGTACTTCCTTAATTGTATCATTGGAAATCTTGTATTTGTAACCTTCCTCAATTGTTATGAGGTGAACATTTGTAATATGTAATTGTAAATTATTATTTGATCTACCTCATTCGAAGAATGAGTATTGTAATATTATTTCAAATGCAATGTATAGAAGAATCTTTTGTGTATGTTATACCTTCAATGATGAAATTCAAATGTTATGCAATGTTTACTTTTAAGTTTATGTTAATTAAATACATGCAATGCTAAATACTAAAGTAGTCTATGGATTCTCAAGTAGTGTGACATCGCGTAACTTAGAGAATGTATGCAACTAATAAAGTTAATATTAACACTTTTAAAAAAAAATTATTTCACTTTCGTTGGACAATTGCAACATTCTTGAAGTTACAAGATTCGGCATTACAAGATTACTTAATGTTACTTCTATTTTGATGTTATCCTTCATGAATGTTGCATGCAAATCTATTGAGTAATGCTTATTCTGACTCTTGAGATGTATTTATATATTGCTTATGTTGTGAACATATGACTTCCAAAAGTGTGTTGGATGTAGGTATGTGAACCATTTCTCCAGGCGGAGGGGAAATATCACATGGGAGAGGAGCTTGGTCAGGTAATCGGTAAAGTAAACCATCTAAGCATACACACACGCCACTTAGATTGAGTAACTCGGTACTGGTGTGGGTTTATAGGTAAGTCATTCAGCTCGGCCCATTGACATTTGGAGTCTTGTTTACTTTGCACTTATAAGTGATGTTTATTTTATGCATTTCTTTGCTTATGTATCATTATGATGGTATCATTATTGAATGTATGATAGAAGTGGGAATATATACATGTATATAGTATATACATGTATCCATATGTATATACATATCAATACAAACGTATGTTGGCAAACGGATATGCTCATACGAATGCATCGATATGGTATACCTACATATATGTGCACAGAGGAATATATACGGACGTATATACATGAATATATACCCAACAAACTATGTTACGTGCATATTAATAATATTATATTATTATTGCCCGATGAATTTAAATACATACATACATATATATATCAGGTGTGCTTACTAGCTTACGATATGTTTATTATGGTATATATATATATATATACATATATACATTTATATATACATATATGTATACATATATATGTATATATATGTATATATATATACATATGTAGAAACCCCAGTTTCCCCTATTCTCCGAATCTGACAGTTTTGTTTGACTTTTTGAAGGTTTTAGGTTTTTGACCGTTTTTTATGCAATAAATGAAAAAGTACGACTTTTGCAATAAATTGAAATAAATTCAATAAAGATTAAATAACTCTGGAATTGATAGAATATGGATGCCAGTATCTTTATTTGATCTTCTCTACAGATTACAATAATACCCAGATACATGCAAATGAGAAAACAATGATTTTATTGAAAACCTGGATTTAGCAGCTTGCTGGTAAAAAAGTTTGAGATTGTACGGCTGCATGCAAATGCTCTTCTCCCTCCTACAGACGTTCCCGAACCAAGCCAGGTAGTAATGCGCCTCTGTCAATGATGAGTAACTGAAGAGAAGTAAGGTGTTTTTGCACTGATGAAGAAAGACGTCCTCTTCCAGCTGGTACGGCCTGACAGTACAGATCTGTACGGCTGCTGCAGCAGCAATGAATGCAAGTGGTACGGCCTCTCTTCAAGTTTCTCCTCCCGCTTTGGTAACTTGCAAATATCTCCTCGAACCCAAATTTTGTTGATGCAACTGAAGTCGGCGGCAATAGGCTTGCTCTTGTTTGGAAGAAAGTACTACCGTGGAGAAATAGTACTACTGTCAAGACAGCTAGTCAAAAGTACGCCTTCCTCAAATCATCGAGGATAAAACCCTCTCGAAGGTACTTTGAAGAATGCATGACTTCGATATTTATTAATCGTAAAACTCAAGATAATAAATCTCCGATACTAACCGACCAGATGCTCAGAATTCCTCCCCGATGAAGAGATCTCAATCGCACAACCGATGTTATTTCACATCCTCTCGAATCGGCCGATGGAGATGGCTCGTTCTCCACGGAATTCGAGATGAAACCCTAAGGCTTCCGTTCTCTAACGAAGTGTGATCAATTTCTGATTCTCAAAATGTCATAATACCCAAAACCCAAGGCAAATCCACTCTTATGCTGAAAAGTGCGATTTCCTTAAAGATAGGGTTTTATTAAAATATTGACTTTTAATTCTTTTATTATTTTCAATAGTCTCCGTCAAATATTTTAATATTAATTTAAATGTCCATTTGGCCCTTCGATGATGGGCTTAATTCCCTCAAGATTAAATCACTTAAGTTATAATTTTAAATTATAACTTTATATTATAATCATTAATTAATTAATATTTAATCAATGTAATTAAACATTAATATTTCTCCCTACATTTATCCGCTCGCTCCGCCCTCGATGCCGATTTTAACTCAAGTGATTTCGATGCCGCCAAAGCCATACCGCTAAAATAGCGTCCACACGTCAGCCATGAACTCGCTAAAAATAGTAAATCAAGAAGTCTCCGACGAGCTCCAAACGGCCAATTGATCAACATCAGCTAATCTAAAGCCGAGCCAAGCTCCCAAAACGACTTCTAACCACTCCATCGCCTCTACGAGGGCCCCCGAGAGGGCCAATCTTACGATTCCTCTCGATGTACCAAAAATGGGGATATGACACCATGGACTCTCCCTAAAATTGCTTGACCCTGCTACCCCCATCGCAGAAACAAACTCAACTTCTAAGGCCCAAAAGAAAATCGCAAAATGTCCTACATCACCATCAAGCCTCAGAGCATCAACAAACACAATCGGCGTTAGGCCATCCCCGGATCCCAAACCCAGTGAAAGTCCGGCTGCGGTTTGTCATCCTCGTACAAGCATCAATATCAGCCCAACTTCACCATGTTGTGAGTGGTGAAGCAACCCAATGGGACCTTATCCAATACTCGCTGGCCACAAAATCATACCACCGGATCTCGAACACACCTAAATTACATCCATCTCATTGGCAGCGGAGAAAAGAGCTTCTACAAGCATCTGCTACACTGAATCTCTCCCTGTCCTCTGCTAAACCCTCATGAATGTGATAACTGACCAAGCCATCATGCCAACTGACACCATAGTCATCCTGTAACCATGTACCCAGAAGAAAACTTTGTGACCAAGAAGTAGCAAACCCTGTCGGATACATATCAGCGTGATGGAAAACTGACAGCTGTCCCTGCAAGTAATCCCCCACAAACCGTTGAGTCGGACGCTTGCAGCCGCTAATCCCATCTTCTGAAGATGGTGAATACCCATCCCACAACGGATGGTATAACTTCGGGGCCGATCCACACCGATGCATCATCGAATCCTCCGTGTGTGGACCAAAGGAGAAGTGATAAACACTCTTCACGATGCAATCAAGATAAAATGCTCCCACCTCTGTCAATGGCTGTCCATCATAGTCCTGGGGAAACAAATTAGCATAAGTACAAATCTCCATATTGGATGATGTCCCGCATCTCCCCTGTGACGACAATGAAGTAGTGACGTGATCTGTCACACAACCCTCGGAAAAATCAACTATCTCATCACAAGAGCTCTCAACCAAAACACTCATCCCATCCGAATTGATCCGCACTAACATCCGCGATAGGTGTAACTCCCATCCACTATTAACCGTGGATATAAGATCCTCCTCTAACTGGCTTCCAGATATAACCTGTATCAGATACACCGGTGGGAGATCAAGGGCTAACCTAACTCCACGGTCAACTCCTCCAACCGTGACTGTGACTCTTGAAGGGCCAACTGAGCACTCTCCAACGAGTCCATAGTCACCTCAAGCTCATGAGTGAGCTCATCAACCTGCTTCTCCTTCCTCTGCAATGCATCATAACAAATGCAATCCCACTCGAGAAGAAAATCCCTGTCTGCTAGTAATCTGAGGTAATTTTGCTTCATCATTCCAATTGCTTCTCGGAGTGCATGTATCACTGCAAGGGAAAAACCACTCTCACTATGCTCATCTGTCGAAGGCGGACTCTAACCATAGGTAGTCAACATCTGACAAGCAACGTCAAAATGCTCAAGGGCGGTAGCAATCATAGTGTCATCCACATATAGTTGCCCAACCAAATGATGAGGACTCTGAAGCTTACGACCCCCATACAAGTTTTCCGGTTCACAATAAGCACTATGATATGACGCTGATCCGTCATCACTCACCTCATGATAAGCAGCATCATGTGTGCTCTCAACCCGGCACACCTCAACATCTAAGTTACTGCTGCTCTGTACTTCAAAGGATGGCTCAACTGGTACGGTAGAAGTTGCTGGTATGACAATATCTTCACACGCTTCTACTCTAACAGTGACTGCATGCTCATCCAACGCATGATCCTGGGATTTCATATCAACATATGAATCCTCTAACTGGTTCTCAGAGGTCTGATCCGAAAAATCAGACTCATCATAACATAAGTTCTCAACACCAACTGCATCACTAGTACCCCACTCTATAGTCTCTTCGTGTAACAACTCAATAGGGTTACTTTGCATGTGTGAAACCGTCGTCGTATCATGCTCACGTGACGTTTCACCATTGCTGTCATAAAAATCAGAAGTAGCCCTCAGGGCAGAAATTTCTCGAGTCATCTCATGCAAGGGCGATGTAGGTAAGCCATTACCCGAAGCGGTGCTAGTATGTTCTCGAATTAAATCAGCACTTCTATCAAACTCATCACATAAATTTCTGCCTGCTTCATAGGAGACTGAAAATATCAAATCATTTTGACGAAGAGTGGTATCATCCTTATGCGTAGATTCTCTATCCTTTCCAGGTGTAAACAACTCACGAGCTGTAGTGAGATATTTCTGTTTTGCAAACTCTGTCTTATGGAAAAGACTCGGGTGCACATCCACGTAACTCATGAAAGGAAGTTTGTCTTTAATCTTCTGAGGTAGATTGCTATACTCCTGGAACATGCTATTCACTTCTCTTTCTGTGTTTGGTGGTGTTCTGTCAATAGTGATCCTTTCACTGGTCTCAGGTGATTCTAACTGCCACTTGTCATTCGCTGTCCTAAATGTACCGGCGAACAAACCCTCATGCCTTTCACCTGTTATAACCTCATCGGGATCCTGTCTCGTGAAAGTGGGCCTAGTAGGCCTGTCTGCTGTCCGTGACACTGTCCTAGGAGCTCTCCGTGAACCTGCAACACTCCTGTCATCATCACGATGTGGTGACGATCTCCTCGGAGTATCCAATCTCTGAAGTGCAACTGCCACCTGCTGTAATACACCATTTGACCGCCGTTGACCTGCACTAAGTTCTCTGAGTGCATGCAAGACCTCTGCACGGTTCTGACCTCTATTATTGTAAGGAGTCTCTGTTCTAAGATCAACTGTTCTATCAATCCTGTAATACCTGTCAGTTCTGTCAGCCATGTTTCCACGCGATCAACCCTATTGCTCACAACCAAAGTCTTCCTCAATAAATAAATACCGATAAGATTCCAAATTGTTCCTACCGTTGTATACGTCCCTCGTAGATGGCAAGATTTAGCTCGACAATTAATTTAGAAAACCCCAGCTTCTATCTCGACCGACAGCTTTTGTTTGACTTTCTCGGCTTTAGTTTTGACCGCTTTTGATGCAATAAAATGAAAAGGTAATGACTTTTGCAATAAATTGAAATAAATTCAATAAAGATTAAATAACTCGAATTGATAGAATATGGATGCCAGATCTTTATTTGATCTTCCTACGACATAATAATACCCAGATACATGCAAATGAGAAAACAATGATTTTATTGAAAACCTGGATTTAGCAGCTTGCTGGTAAAAAAGTTTGAGATTGTACGGCTGCATGCAAATGCTCTTCTCTCTCCTACAGACGTTCCCGAACCAAGCCAGGTAGTAATGCGCCTCTGTCAATGATGAGTAACTGAAGAGAAGTAAGGTGTTTTTGCACTGATGAAGAAAGACGTCCTCTTCCAGCTGGTACGGCCTGACAGTACAGATCTGTACGGCTGCTGCAGCAGCAATGAATGCAAGTGGTACGGCCTCTCTTCAAGTTTCTCCTCCTGTTTGGTAACTTGCAAAATATTCTGGAAACCCAGCGCCCTTGTTGATGCAATCTGGAAGTCAAGTAAATAGGCGTTGCTCTTGCTTGGAAGAAAAGTACGGCTGTGAGAAATAGTACGGCTGTGTCAAGACAGCAAGTACCAAAAGTACGGCCTTCCTCAAATCACTGTATAAACCCTCTGAAAGGTACGCCTTGAAGAATGGATGACTTCTGGATACGACACTGGTAAAACTCTGAAGATAATAAATCTCTGATGTTTAAATCGACTGTGATGCTCTGTAATTCCTCCTGGATGAAGAAATCTCTCAACTGCAATAAATCAGATGTTATTTCACATCCTCTGAACTGCTTCGATGGAGATGGCTCGTTCTCCAACGAATTTCGAACTCAAACCCTAAGGTCTCCGTTCTCTGGCAAGACTGATCAAATTTTAATTCATAAAATGTCATAATGGCTCAAAACCCAAGGCAAATCCACTCTTATGCTGAAAAGTGCGATTTCCTTAAAGATAGGGTTTTATTAAAATATTGACTTTTAATTCTTTTATTATTTTCAATAGTCTCCGTCAAATATTTTAATATTAATTTAAATGTCCATTTTGGCCCCTTCAATGATGGGCTTAATTTCTCAAGATAAATCACTTTGCTATAATTTTAAATTATAACTTTATATTATAATCATTAATTAATTAATATTTAATCAATGTAATTAAATATTAATATTTCTCCTGCTATTTATCCGTTTCCTGTTCCGTCTGATGCTGACGAACTCTGAAGTGATTCCGGATGCCGCCAAAGCCATACTGCTAAAAATAGCAGGGGTCCCACACTGCCTGCCAGGAACTGCTAAAAATAGCAACTCTGCAAGAAGTCTTCGGTCGAGCCCAAACGAAGGCCAATTGATCAACACTGCCAATCTAAAGCTGAGCCAAGCTCCCAAACGACCCTCTAACCACTCTGTCAGCCTACGAGGGTCTCCTGATAGGCAAATCTTACGATCTCTGATGCTCGTCAAAAATGGGGACATGACAACATATATATGTATATATATATATAATAGAATAATACATTATAAAAGCTATAATTTGATATATACAAATAATATAATATATATCTATGATTATTTATATTTAATCTCTCAATTGTGAAAATCAAATTATTTTCTAAATTGATCTCCATTTAGGAAATTGACTTATTTCCTAACAATGAATATTTTCCATTAACTTGACAATTGGAATCGGGCTTTTCATATTTAAAAAAGTGGAATCTTTCAAACACTTAACTCACATCATGAAATATTACTTCCAAACTTTTGAAATGGAAATATTTGTCTTCCAAATATTTCGAACACTGAAAGCGTCGAAATGGATCATTGCGCAAGAAGGATTTCCACACTGCCAAGTGCGTTCAAACTATCTTTTGAATTATTCAATCTTCCAGCTACAAAATCTGTCAATGTGTCTTCAAAACAAAAAGAACTTTTCACTGAGTTATTAAATCCGCCATTCTCTGGATAAAACGACTGTAGGTGTCAATGTGATGTCCCCTTCTAGTTAGACGTTTGTACATCAATGGATTAGCCTATTATGCTGACCCTCGTAGGCTAATGATTCTGGATAGAGGACCATTTGTGATGGTCATCAGGTTGTCCATCAGCAGTATTGGTCCCCGGAGTTTAGTGACAAGATAAATTGTGGTGTTTGGCCTGTTGAAGGTGATTAATTATGTTATTATCTTCGATTTCACCCCTTTTTGCCTAGGGACCATGTGTCTTTTAATTGGAGGGGGTCACTTTATTTTTATTTGACACTATTCACTTATAAAGTGAAAATGACATAACTTAAAGTGAATAGTGTTCACTTTAATGAATAGTGTTTTCAATGCAAAAACATATATCTTGAAGGAAAAAGTTCAACCCTTTTCATGCTTGGTTATTTTGGCTTCATTTACATGTGATTTTGGCTTTGGAAGAAGAGGGAGACTATGGTTTCCTAATTTCTACAGTTTGTGAGCCTGCAGGGGGCTTGGTTCTTTGTATTTGAGCTGCTTGAGGGTGTGAAACACCACCTTAAGGTGGTTGGGCTGAATTTGAATGCAAATTTTGGTGACATTAGGAGTTGTTGGCAAAGTTTTTGAGCTGTTTTCTGAGTAGGGTTGACAGCCATTGACCTCATCATTGTTTTCTAAGGGCCTGCTTGCATTTTGAAGAGTTTTTGGACTGATTTGAAGAGCTACAGCCAGCCATCCCTCTCTTGACGGTTAAATCAGCAAAAGGAAAACAAAACGCCTCTTCTAAGAGGCTGCTATCTTTCCTAAAAGGGGCGCCCTAGTCTAAGGAAGCTCCCCATACTGGATTTGGGTGGGAGAAGTTTGGCTTTCAAGAGAAGTGTGCATTTCATTAGGGTTTCGTACTGCAGCAAGTTACTATTCACAGAGTTGTATGGCTATAAGTTAAAATATGTTATAAGATATATTTAATTTTAAATCTAATGTAACTTATCTATTGTATGTACCCTATCATGAAATGAAGAAATCATATTTAGCTTCTAAATTGAGCAATTTACTCAAGGTTATCTCAATAGTTTAGTTTTATTTGAAATTTCAACTGTATGTATATGCTTTTAGTACCTTTTTAGCATTATTGGCAAAGAAACCAAAATCAAAAATCGGTCCTGAAATTGTGTGTAAGCATTTCGTCAAGAGGGGTGGAATACTATAGTGGTATCAAAGCGGTTTCCTGCCATCCTTTGTGGGTCCTTCAAAAGAAAGAAAATACAAAATTTAGAGATTAAAAGAAATTTCTAGATACTTAGGGGTTGAAATAAGCTCTGTTGATGCAACCAAGTGATAGATACAAGAGGTCTATTGCAAGGGAAGAAAGAAAGCAAAAACAATGGCCACAACCTTATCCTAAACAGGACACCTTATCAGCTGCAATTGCAACAAGATAGCGTGATACTGAGGTTGGTTCAGCCAGCACCATGGGTGATAGGAGTGGTGGTAGTCCACCTAGAAATGGGGGAAACAATGACGAAAGATAAGTGCGAGAGCTTATGAGAAACATGGCAACAGAGCAGCAGCAAGTTGCAGATGCTTTGCAAGCACTTACAACAATGTTACATCAGATGATCCCTCTTGGAAGACAAAATCGTGAACCAAAGGACAATAGGAGTGTGGTTGGGACTCCCAGGGCATAGAGAGCACCTTCACGTACTACAGATAGGCCTACACGACCTACCTTTTTGAAAAATGAAGGGGAAGAGGAGAATGTTGAAGAAGAGGGTGAACCAATGTTTGTTCATGATATGATGGCACCAAACGATGAGTGGGAGTTGTTGACAGCTAAAGTGAGACAACGCATAAGCTTTGATAGGTTTCTAAGTCAAAGAAGAGAGCACTACAGAGAAAGACCGAACTAGAGACAAGAGTACAAAACAAAGATCAACACAGTGACCTTAAGCATGCCACCAACAAACTCACGTTATGTACATTTGATGGCAGTGGGAAGGTTACAACTCAGTCTTGGGTTCATAAGTGGGACACTTTCTTAAACCTTCAACCTATGGCAGAGGCAAATGCAATCAAGTATGCTACATTGCATTTAGAGGGAGCAGCCCACAATTGGTGTTATCATGGGACGGTGACCCTGCAGCATGATCGCATTACTTCTTATCAGGATTTTGTTGACAGGTTGGTTGAACACATTGATAAGAAAGATCCGGAAACATATTTCAGAGACCTAGCTCAACTCAAGCAAGTTGGGAGTGTGGAAGGATATATAGGTGATTTTCAGAGGTTGTCAGTTATGGTTCCCAACATATCCGAAAGAAGATTAGTTGTGCTATTTATCGAAAGTCTTTTAGAACCATCGGAGGTTGGATCAAAGCTTTTAATCCCCTGACCCTACAAGAGGCTATGAAAAAAGCTACAAGCATGGAACTTACAGCCCGCAAAGTAAGTTCCCCTCTAAAGCATCATCTTCATACAAGGACAACAAATCATTTTCTAAGAAAGAAAAATCAAATTCCAAAGGGAAATCAACAGCCACATTAGACAAAGAAACCATCAATGACTTGTGTAAGAAGTAGTGTTTCTGTTGCAAAGGACCCTATGATGCAAACCATGACTACCCTTTGAGGCCTAAGGGCAAGGCAAGGCTAACTGAATAATGTGGACATTCATGAGGATTCTAAATCTGAAAACTCAGACCAACAAACTGAGCATGAGGAATCCGAGGTAGAGAAATCTGAAAATGAGGTTGAAAATGAAACTGAAACTGAGGAGGAGGTAAAGCTTCAAGAAGCTTGTCTCACTAGCATACAACGAGAGGGTTCTTTCAAGATGTGAGGGGTCTTAGCTAGGAAAAAGATTATTACATTATTGGATACAGATGCCACGCATAATTTGATTAATGCAAGGTTGGTTGCGAGGCGCGGGATTCAAACTGAATAATTTGAGGGCATAAGAGTGAAGGTTGTGGATGGCTACACTCTTAACTGTAATAGAATGATTTCAGATCTTCCTATGCGACTAAACAATTACAACTTTAAGGCAGATTTCTATGTGGTGAATATGGGAGATACTAATATGGTTTTAGGGATGAAATGGCTTCATGACATAGGTGAGTTTACTCTTAACCTACGGGAGATGGAAATGAGATTTAAGGTGGACGGAAGGACCCATGTGCTGAAATCCATCTGAGATAGCAGTTTCAGGATGATGTCTTTTAGGAGGATGGAGAGGCTTATGTGCCACAACATGATTGACTGGGTTGCTAAGTGTATGTTGACGCCATCATAGGAGGAACAACAAACCCTAGTTTATCACCCAGACATACAGGAGTTGAGGATTAAACATGCTAAGGTGTTCAACAAGATTCCATTGGGTAGACCTCCAGACCGAGGGATTGAGCACATCATTGAGTTAGAGGAGGGTACCAAGCCTGTGATAATCACCCCTTACATGCACCCCAAGCGACTGAAAGATGAAATTGAAAAGACAATAAAGGAGTTGTTGGCCATGGGGCACATTAGACCTAGCAAATCTCCCTTTGCTTCATCCGTAGTTTTGGTGAAAAAAAAGGAAGGTACACTTTGAATGTGCATTGATTACAGGTTACTAAATAAGAAGACGATTAAGAACAGATACCCTATTCCTCTCATTGATGAGTTGATCGATGAGCTCCACGACCCTTGCTACTTCTCGAAAATAGATTTGAGATCTGGTATCACCAAATCAAGGTCAAAGAGCAAGACATCGAGAAGACAGCATTCAGATGTCATTATGGACACTTCAAATTTGTGGTTATCCCATTTGGGCTAACCAATGCACCCGCTACATTTCAGTCCACTATGAACAGGGTCTTCTAGTCACAGCTAAGGAGGTTCGTACTAGTTTTCTTTGATGACATCTTCGTACACAGCAAGGCTTGGGAGGTGCATATTACCCATTTGGATACAGTATTGGGTATTCTTGATAGGGAGTCCTTATATGCCAAGGAATCAAAATGTGATATGGGTATGACAAAGTTTTTGTACTTGGGCCATATTATCAGTGTCGAGGGTGTGTGTATGGATCCTGACAAGGTTAGAGCTATTATTGAGTTGTTGACTCTCAAGAATCTTACTCAGCTTCGAGGATTTTTGGGCTTGTGTGGTTTCTACCACCGATTTGTTAGTGGGTATTCATGACATGCAGCGCCACTTACAGCCCTGACAAAGAAACGGGCATTCATTTGGACTACTGATGCACAGGAGTGTTTTGACAAGTTTAAGCAATTGATGACTTCTTGTCCTATCCTTGCATTACTAGATTTCACTAGACTCTTCAAGCTTAAGTGTGATGCCTCAGGTGAAGGGATTGGTGCAATCCTCATGCAGGACAAGCATCTAATAGCTTTCAAGAGTCAAAAGTTAAGACGACCAGAGAGGAGCTACAACATTTATGACAAGGAGATGTTGGCCATCATGGATGCGTTGGCCAAATTCAGGCACTACCTTGTGGGCAGCAAATTTGTGTTAAGACCAATCATAACAGCTTGAGGCATTTCCTAGGGCAACGAGATCTCAATGATCATTAGCAGAAGTGCGTTAGTAAGCTGCAATCATATGACTTTGGCATTGCCTATGTCAAGGGAACTCAGAACATTGTTGTTGATGCCTTATCTCGCCAACCACATTTCAGCTCCATGGTTGAGATTTCAAAGAATTGGAGACATCTGATTATAGTAGAGTATGCCAAAGACTTTTGGGCTTCTGGCATCGTTGAGAGTTCAATGCAGGACAGCAGATAATCAATTGTAAATGATCTTATCAATTACAAAGGGAGGATTTTTTTTACCCCAGGATCAAAGATGAAAAACACAGTATTGAGGGCCTTTCATGATGCACCCATGGCCAAACCTCCCGGGTATTTCAAAACTTACAAGCAGGTTCGGGAACGTTTCACTTGGAAAGGACTCAAGTCAGATGTCCTTTGATATTTCAAAGAGTTACTATTTGTCAACAGAATAAACAGGAACACACCTATCCTGTTGGGTTACTTCAGCCACTTCCAATTCCTGACAGGAAGAGGGAATACGTGTTGATGGATTTCATTACGGGCTTGTCGAAAGCCCAGGGTAGAGATTGTATCTATGTAGTTGTTGATCACCTCACAAAGTATGCTCACTTTTTTCCAATAGCAGCTCCACATTCAACTACACAGGTAGCAAAGTTGTTTTTCCATGAGGTATTCAAGATCCATGGACTAACCCAGAGCATTGTCAGTGACAAGGATAATCGGTTCTTAAGTCACTTCTAGCAGGAGTTATTCAGGCTTTGTGAGACCAAGCTTACTCTAAGCACTAGCTACCACCCGTAAACAGATGGCCAAATGGAGATTGTAAATAAATGGGTGGAAGGATACCTCCAAAATTATATAGTAGGGCAGCAAAAGGGTTGAGATTATACAATCATTGACGCCGGAGCAATTGGCGGATGGTTGGCGAGCAATGGCGATCAGACGGCGGCAATTCCCATGCCGCGTTCTGGCCTACCTTTGCAGCTGAAAGCGGTGTGAGCAAAACTCGGCCACCCGGCATCAA
This sequence comes from Sequoia sempervirens, assembly GCA_007258455.2. Lineage (NCBI taxonomy): Eukaryota > Viridiplantae > Streptophyta > Pinopsida > Cupressales > Cupressaceae > Sequoia > Sequoia sempervirens. Next base: position 2,233 of record VDFB02362489.1, on the reverse strand, counting down.
TGAACCCTCTCAAAGACCACGCCAGCAGGCTTGGTACCGGTTTGACGCAGAGGGTTCGACTCGAACAAACACAAAGATTTCAAGGAACTTAATGATGCAATCTCAACTCTTCTTCAGGCACCCTGGTGGAGACAAAGCCTAAATGGCTCACTCATGAATCAAATCCTTCCCCAATGGATCCAAACCCTAGGAATGATCTTAAGGGGCACAATTACACTTGTCTTGAAGGTTTCCAAAAGCCCAAACCTCTGTCTTGAACAAAATCCACTTTTCCACCTTAAGCAGCCTTCTAGCCCTATTAGGCCTCCAACGAAGGATTTTAGACTTTTCTCTAAAACTTCCCAAAGGAACCTCCAATCTAATGACTGAATGAGATGAGGTTTATGATCTTACACAACATACTAGTTTCCTGATAGCACTTGTTTTAGACAAACCCTTCCAAAATCTGTTGTCTCCTCAAAAACTAGGCCTAATTAGCCCTCTTTTCCAAAGCAACCCCTCTCTAAACTCAACCCCTGACCATGAAACTTTCAACAGTCTCTTAAAACATCCCCAAACCAAGGATTTTCAAGTTCTTAGTCTTCTATGACACCCCTAACACGCTCAAACACAAAACCCTCCTTAACTTGCCTCAAAACTAGGGATTCTTGGTTCTTGGCCTTCCACACACTTCCAAAACCAATTTTTGGACTTTTCACCAATAACTCAACATGTTTCAACTATTCCAACTCAAAAAGATACCCCTTACTAAGGCAGATCTCCTGCTGCTACACTTTAGCCCCCATTTTCATACACTTTTCCCTTTGACAACTCGGTGTACACCTTGATATTCTTCCTACCTGCACATTAGTTTCTTAGGTTTGTATTGTACATGTTAGAAGTGATCCATTTCAAAGGTTATAGCATCATTCTACCTTGAAATGGATCAATCATACATAAAAGCCCTCCAAATCAATGAAAATCTGCACTTTTCTTGAGGAGAGTCAATTATAAAATACAAAGAATTGATTGTTGCTTATCAGAGCATAAAAAGGCCTTAAAACATGTAAATACAGGTTCCTAAAGCATCCAAACAGACATATCTTCAATGGCAATCAAGTTTTCATCAAATGAACACAAGAAAAATGTAAGAAATTGCTATTTTTTTGCTTTTTCCTGTAGCACTCCGTACAAAATCCGTACCAGCAACCCAACCTCTGTACAAATGATCATTTTGGGGTTATAGAACCATTCCCCAACTGATCTAACCGTTTTGCATTGATTTGCTTTCATTAAAGTGACTAAATCTCCTAAAACCCATTTACCCACCTAAAGTGGAATTCAAAAATTTGAATTTACAAACTTGAAATTTATTAAATTCTACCACCTAAAAACTATTGGATCTTCAATATCCAACCTTATTTGACCTACTTAAAGCATTAGATTGCTAATTAAACCCCTAGAACATGACAATTCCATTTACATAGCATTTTGGTCCTAGGGTCTTTATCAGGACCCTTAGGACAGTTGACTCTCTTAACACATTTATCCTTTCCAAATGCCATTATAGGCTTTAAAAGGTCATAGTTGATGGTTTGATTTGCTTGACAGGTCCTCCTGACCTTTGCACACTCCTGATCCTTGAAGAGCTCCTTGAAGGCCTTGGGTGCTCCTGCACCACTTATGAATTGCATTTACCGGCAGATAGCAGGGTACACAATGTATTCCATGTGCCACGCCTCAAGAAGGCATTAGGACACGGTATTGTTCCTTCTACAATTTTACCACCTCTGGATGATGAGAGGAAATTAATTCTGGTACCTGAGGCCATCTTAGATGTCAGAGAGAGACAAATGCGGAGACGAGTCATCAGGGAATATCTGATTAAATGAAAGGACTCGTCGGTACAGGATGCTACATGGGAGAATGAGGACATTTTACAGCATCCAGAGTTGAGATTGCTTGGGGACATGCAATTTTAGGGAGGGAGGATTGTGATGTCCCCTTCTAGTTAGACATTTGTACATCAATGGATTAGCCTATTATGTTGACCCGCATAGGCTAATGATTCTGGATAGAGGGTCATTTGTGATGGTCATCGGGTTGTCCGTCAGCAGTGTTGGTCCCCAGAGTTCAGTGACAAGGTAAATTGTGGTGTTTGGCTTGTTGTAGGTGATTAATTATGTTATTATCTTCTATTTCACCCTTTTTTGCCTAGGGACCATGTGTCTTTTAATTGGAGACGGTCACTATA
>VDFB02362488.1:0-12458 GCA_007258455.2 Sequoia sempervirens | reverse complement strand
CGATGCCGAATCATGGCAACAAAGGAAACAAAGATCAAGACAAAGGAAAAGGGACTTATAAAAATGTCAACCACACATACGAGGGTGTTGTCGCTTGTTTAGATGAGTTTTGTGGAGTCATCACCATCAAAGGGGCCCAAGCCGATTGTGGAGTCACCACAAGAGGTGGAAAGGTTACCATTGCAGCACCATCCCAACCAAGCAGAAATTCCACATCCAATCCAAGGTCTAACCCTAGTGGCTATAATGTCTTGTATCAATTGAAAAGAACCCCTGCACATATCTCCATCATGGAGTTACTCAAAATCTCATCTGCACACAAAAAGATTCTAGAAGAAGCTTTGGCGTCATCTACTGTCCCCGCAGATCTAGATACAGAACAATTCCAAGCTATGGTCGCAAGTATCACCACACCTAACATTCTTACATTTTCTGAACAAGACTTCCCCACACAACCATCTCACAACCGTGCGCTTCATCTGGAGGTGTACGTAAATAAAAAGAAAGTCAAGAGAGTCTTGGTGGATGGAGGTGCGGGCTTAAATATTTGCTCCTTAAAGCTTCTAAAGAATTTGAACATTTCAGAGGATTCAATTGACAAAGGAAAAGGAATCACAATAAGAGCATACGATGACCAGGAAAGGGTATCCCAAGGCACCATTCAGCTTCCTGTCCAGGTTGGACCCACCATCATGCAAACCAACTGTCAGGTCTTGGACCTCGATTTACCATACAACATTCTCCTAGGGCGACCATGGATACATGCAATGCAAGCTGTAGCTTCAACCTTTCATCAATGTGTGAAATTCACACATGAAGGTCAAGAGGTTACTATCCATGGAGATCCTAAGCCATTTGCCTACTGCAAAAATCTAGAGGCAAAATACTACAAGATCCCGCAAGTACCCAAGAATGATGAAGGCCCATCAACACCTTATGTGGATCCCGCCACTCTCACTTCTGCGACAGAGACACCCTCCACCCCCGCCATCCCCGCCTTTTCTGATATCAAAGTCATAATACAAGATGATGGTTGTGGAAACTATTCAATGCCTAAGAATGCTTTTGTAGTAGGAGAGCTACCACAATCTCCTAGATCAAGAGGACGTCCACAATCACAAGAAGCTTCAACATCTCAAGGATCCTATGAACGAAACCCTACCTTCACAAGTGCAGGAGATCTTGGTCAGGAAACATTAGAGGGGGACCTATCTCATCTCCTTTATCGAGATGATATACCGGCAGTTGAATTGCCTATGGATGAACGAAACAAAGGTATGAAGCTGATGCTCTCGATGGGCTATAACCGGAACCAAGGGTTAGGCCAAGATAATAACGGGCGTGTAATACCCATTATACCTGAGAAGCAAATAAAAAATCTTGGCATTGGTCATCCTACTCCTAAGGGAACTGTACTTGGTCGAGGTGCCCAGGATAGACGGAACCGAACGCCTCCTCAGGAATCTGTAGCTACTCCAAAATCCTCCATGACTTTAGGAATGCCCACTGATTTAACTGAGTCACCAGAAATAGGATTACCTTTGTTGTTTGAGGATACTAATGTCCTTATGATTAGCACCTTGTCTTATGAGTCTGAAATCCAAAGCAATGAAATCCGATTAGTCTATCCCCAACTGATTGATTACGACCAACGAGGACCACCAATTCTTGACATGTTTGAAAACGATAAGGCGCTCTCGAAATTCATGGGACTTAGGGATGACATTCCATGTGGGGATCATAAGGCAGGTTTTATCATAGAGCTGGATACACATGCATACTATGGAGAAACGATTGAATCCCTCAGTCGCAAAAATAAAAAATTGAGAATAATCTCCAAGTCCTTGAGTGAAAACCACCTGGTGGCACTCTCCGACTCTAAAAAAGTAAAAAGAAAGGACGCATCCAATGGTGAAAACCTCTCTGAGGCGCCTGAGGATGGGGGATTCAATCTTCCTCTTACAGCTATACACTAAGAAAAGTCAGCTATGCTAGCAGAAAAGTGCAACCCCATCAATCTGGGAACACAAGAAACTCCTCATATTACATTCTACGCTGAGTCATTATTATGCAAAGAACAAGAGGAGTTGGCTACCTTCTTAAATGAAAGGAAGATAAATTTTGTGTGGACCTATGCTGATATGCCAGGATTGGATCCAGAGGTAGTGGTTCATCACTTGGCAGTCTATCCTAAAGCTAAACCTGTGAGACAGAAGCTTCGCAAAATGCATCCTCAAATTGCTTTGTTAGTCAAAATGGAGCTCAAAAAGCTATTAGATGTGGGATTCATTCGACCAATTGATTATCCAGAATGGGTATCGAACTTGGTACCCGTATCAAAGCCCGACGGAGCCATAAGAATCTGTACGGACTTTAGGGACTTGAACAAGGCTTGCCCAAAGGATGATTTTCCGTTGCCTAACATTGATATGATTGTAGACATGACAGCAGGGCATGAGATGCTATCACTTATGGACGGATTTTCAGGATACAACCAGATTATGATAGCAAAAGAAGATCAACACAAGACGGCTTTCACTTGCCCATGGGGAACATACTGCTGGAACGTAATGCCATGCGGCTTAAAGAACGCCGGGGCCACATACCAAAGGGCCATGACACTAATATTCCATGACATGATCCACAAAACAGTTGAGGACTATGTCGATGACATCTTGGGAAAAACCAAAAAGAGGAAGGATCATATATCAGTCTTGAGTGCTATCTTTGACAGACTAGAAGAATACAAGGTTCGTTTGAATCCCAAGAAGTGTGTCTTTGCTGTACAATCAGGAAAGTTGTAGGGTTACATAGTGTCAATGAGAGGCATTGAGATTGATCCGGCAAAGGTGAAAGCAATACTTGAAATGGAAGCTCCTAGGACATTGAAACAACTGAGAGGTCTCCAAGGCAGGCTTCAGTCAATTCGCAGGTTCATAGCACAATTAGCAGACAAACAAATCCCTTACTCTCACCTACTCCACCAGGGGGTAACGTACAAATGGGATGACAAATGTGAACAAGCCTTCAACAAAATCAAGGAATATCTGTTAACACCTCCAGTACTAAGGCCTCCAATTCAGAACAAACCATTGATCCTTTATATCTCAGCAACTGCAGCAGCCCTTGGTGCTCTCCTAGCACAACATTATGAAAATGGAATAGAAAGAGCCATATACTACATCAGCCGTACAATGGTGGGCCATGAGTTAAACTATACATTCATTGAAAAAGCTTGCCTAGCAGTGGTGTTTGCATCCCAAAAATTCAGACACTACATGTTGGCACACAAGATCAAACTCATAGCTAAAATTCATCCCTTAAAGTATCTTCTTTCAAAGGCAATGCTTACAGGAAGAATGGCTAAGTGGGTAATGATATTATCAGAATATGACATTGAGTATGTGGAGCGCAAGGCAATCAAGGGACAGGTCATTGCAGACCAACTGGCAGATGCACCTATCTATGCGGAGAGCCCACTTGTTTCAGAATTTCCAGATGAATCCATTTTCAACATTGACATAGCTACTCCTTGGAAACTATACTTTGATGGCTCCTACACACAACATGGGTCCGGAGCTGGTATCTTCTTCATCACTCCACAAGGGGATTGTATACCAAGATCATACAAACTAGCATTCCCTTGTACCAACAACATTGCAAAATACGAGGCTTTAACTATAGGTCTCAAGATAGCAGTACAGTGGAACATTATGGCATTAAAGGTATATGGAGATTCACAGCTTATCATAAATCAAGTGAACAATGAGTACCAAACAAAGGATGATAAGCTAACTCCATACAAAAGGCTGGTGGAAAACCTCAAGGAATATTTTGTTGACATCACATTTGAGCAAGTACCAAGAACCAACAACAGAGTAGCAGACGCAATGGCAACTATTGGATCACTCTTAGAGATCCCTCAAAATGTTCTGAAATATGACTTCTTGGTAGAGCAGCTTCTCGTACCAGCATTCAAGGTACCAGAGTCAGAATTTGTGTGCGAAATCGTTGGTCCAAGTGATCAGTGGTACCAAGACATTTACACATACCTTAGGATAGGTATCATTCCCGCCGATTTGCGTTCAAGCCTTAGACGAACCTTTATCAAGAAAGCATCTCGTTTTGTCATTTTAGGAGAAACCCTTTATCGTAGAAGCATAGAAGGAACCTTACTAAGATGTCTTAACCCTGAGGAGGCTTCGGCTGCCCTAACTGAGGTGCACAACGGCATCTGTGGTTCTCATTCGAGTGGCATGACCCTGTCTAAGAAATTGTTGAGGAGTGGGTATTACTGGCCTACCATGGACAGAGAGGCACATAAATACGTCAAGAAGTGTCTACAGTGTCAGCAACACGGGGACCTCATCCATGCCCCAGCTCAAGAGCTTCATCCAATCATCACACCATGGCCCTTTTCACAGTGGGGACTCGATCTCATTGGGAAAATCACACCCACCTCATCCAACGGCCACAAATTCATTATAACCACAACTGAGTACTTCACCAAGTGGGTTGAAGCCATACCTATGACCTACATAACAGGAAAGTAGATCTCAAAGTTCATCCTGAATTATCTCATATGCCGCTATGGTGTTCCACAAAGCATATCTCGAGCACGGGACACCATTCAAAAAATCAGAAGTCCGTGACCTATGTGATAAATTCAAAATCCAACATCGCTTTTCCACCCCATACTATCCCCAAGGCAATGGCCAAGCAGAAGCTACAAATAAAACCATCCTCAAAATCCTTAAGAAAACAGTTAATGACGCAGGTCGTGACTGGCATTTGCAAATTAACTCGGGCCTTTGGGTTTACTGGACCAAGCATCCGTGACACCCACCGGGTGCCACACCATTTTCCTTGTCTACTTGACGAGGCTAATCTTGCCCATTGGATCGGTGTTACCATCCCTCGAAAAATATTATTGTGAAACCCTCACTGCACGAGGAGTATCGAGTTTCAAGACTGAACGAGCTGGAACTGTTGGATGAGCGATGTCTGGACGCTTTAAACCATCTGCAAGTGTATCAGAATAGACTGAAAAGGAGCTACAACAAGAAAATCAGAAGCAGAACTTTCCAAGTTGGAGAATTAGTCTTAAAAGAAAATCAGAAGAATGTCCCAAATCCCAGCAGCAAAGGAAAGTTCGAACCCAATTGGTTAGGGCCTTTTATTGTCACAGCAAGCTACAAATCAGGGGCATATCAGCTATCAACACCCGAAGGGGAACCTTTGCAGGAGCCCATGAATAGCTCCCATCTCAAAAAGTTTTATGCCTAAATCTTTCAAGGTATAGAACCAAAAAATCCAAAAAATCATAAAAAGTCCTGAAAAAATGGTTACTTCGGCGAAAACCTGGCAAACAGGTGTCTTGGTGACAGTAAAAAAATCAAAAAATCAAGAAAATAGTAAAGAGAAAAAAATCGTCCTCTAGTGAAAACCACTTCGGTGGCACTTTGGGCAAGTACCTTGGTGAAAACTTGGCAAACAGGCACTTTGTGTAAATAAGCACTCTCCATCCATCTTGGTCTCCATGACTTGCTTTGCATCATTCACTCACCCATCGCATATCATCGCATTTCACCCTTCCATCCACATTTGCACCATAGCTTGGTCTTGCATTTGTGTCAGGATTCCTCCTAGAGCTACTCGACCCACTTAAAAGGTCAGTTTGTCCTGCCTATATCGGAGTAGTCTATCGCTTCACACTGGGGCATCGCTTCATCGGATCTGGATTCGTATGATCTTAAAGTCCCCAAAATCAGAAAAATCCAAAAACATCAAAATCGAAAACATCCAAAACATATCAAAATCCAAAATGTGGTCGCCTAGTCAACTACGCTGTCTCGAAGCGAACGGAAGTAAGGTTGATCTTTGATCATCCCCTGAAACATTTAGGTCAGTCCTATAGGAGTTCATCATAATAAACTGACATTTCATCATGTATATCTTCATCTGTAAATCGATCAAGTTGTCAGTCAAACTACATGGTCTCTGCGTGTATAACGTAGGCAAGGCTAATCTGACGATCAGCCCTCGAGGCCCCTAGGATAGGTCTTTAGGTTAGTCTCTTTGTCAAAATCTCAAAAAATCCCAAAAACATTGGAAAATCAAAAATCAAAACATTTGTAAAACTAAAAATTACCAAAACAGCCTCAAAACATTCCAAAAAAAGTCAAAAACATCCAAATATTTGAAAAAATCCATCCGTCTCATCTCGCTTACACTCGCAATAATCAATCATCCATAATAAATCGTCATCACCCTCAACCTTTGGTAAAACAGTCAGAAACAAGTCTAGCAGTCAAACGTGAAAACCTAAACTGTCAAAATCTCAAGTATAGGTCTGTCGGCAAGCAAGTTGGTCAACTCTTTCCTTATATCAACAGCCTATCAATCAACTTATCAAACCATCATCATCCTATACAAAGCATGTCCTAGGATCCGTTCCGACAATGGGCACTTTTATCAAATCAACCACTTTGGGTAAACAAAACGACGTGTCATTAACATGTCCTAGGATCCGTTCCGACAATGGACATTATCTTTTGGCAATAAGTTTTGGCTCCCATCTTTTGAAACACATCCCTCTGGCTGAAGGTATGAAGAACATTGGCTTGTTTGTATACTTGATCTTTTCTTTTGATTTATCATATTGCGCTCATTACAAGGACCTCTCGATGATATCCGAACGAAGGATTTAGAGAGAAAGGAATGGGGCAACGATCATTATTATTTTGTCCGCTATGCTTGTTGGATGTTCTGTAAAATAACTCGCTAATACTTGCTTTGTTAGATATGTATGGAGGATGTTTCTGTGAGCAGCTTACATCATTGCATCATTGGTTATACCTTTCCGTGTTTTGGTCCGAGATGTTTGAGACTTCTAAAGTGCATCCTAGCAAGGTTTCCGTATGTCAAGTGTGAACAAGATTACTCCTATCTATTTGTCGAGTCAAAGTCCATCACACTAAGTACAACGCCATCTTGGTCCTTTATACCTTGATGCATCGTACTTAGGTGTGTTATCAAAAATAAAGTAAGTGACCCTTTGAAAATCCCAATCCTTGATAAGCAAATCATCATCATCTCTAATAAAGTTTCGACCAATCATGGACTTGTTGGATCCTCTTGTCATCATCTCACTTTCGCACTAACATTGCATCATGAATAGTCAATCATCATCACCAATGCATCCATCATTCATCCATCCTGCATCCACAAACCGTTAGCATGCATCCATGAAACTGTCAGCATACCACATATCATCCATATCATACATCATAGGAAACATCGATCATTTCACATGCATTGCATATCATCATCATAATATAGATCTGTTAGTCTAAGCGTTTCATAAATCATCTGTTGCATAATCATAGTATATCACATCATCCATCTCATCCATATCACATCATATCATCATTTAAGTTGTTTAGGATAATATAGATTTGTTATTCTAAGCATCTTGAAATCATCTCATTTGCATCGTCGTCCATAACCATCCATTTTGAACCTCTTTATCGCGAGATCGAAATCCAGAATCTTTTCGCTCGATCTCGAGGGGGAAATGTACCGATGTACTTCTTTCCACTAGGGCATCCAAAAATTAGAAATTTTTTGAATTTTAATCATGGTAAGATTATTCTTTGAACCAACACAGCAAGTACATTGCTTCAAAAGGGGCAAAATGTGAATTGTCTAAAATTACGTATACGTCGATCGGTTGATCAAATTGAATGTCGCCAGGACCATTCATCAATTAATCAGTGCATTTTCATCCGTTCATTTATCAAATAAACACTTATCATTCAACCTTCATCTTTTCTCCATTAATTAAATAAATGGGACTTCATTTTAAATCAAATCCTAAATCATATTCATCATTTTACGATTTAAATAAATCAATTATCAAAGTCCAAAATGTCCTTTCACTAATCAGCATTAAATCAACATGATCATCATCAATCTAATCTAATACTAATCACATCCCACTTGCATTATCTGGACCTAACCACTTGCACAATAAATCAATTTTATTTCCAGTTTATTAAAACACTCATTTTCCCTCAACATGACAAGTCAAACAGGACATTTATTGCTGTTTTTCCTTGTCCCCCTCTCAGCATTTATGGCAAAATTTGAATTCAAATTTTCCCCCTCTTGGGCACTCTTCCCAAATCTTGCACACACATTAACTAATCACATGATGACAAGTGTCCTCAATTCATTGGCTTGATTTTTGATCCCACATTGGTCCCTCTTCAACATTCAACATTTTGAAAATCTTTAAATAGGTGCATCATCCTCAAGCAAATCCTTCACAATTTCATGCAAGGTTACTCTCTTCATTTGAGATTTGATCTTGTTCATCATCACTCCACCATCTTCATAGCATTTTCAATTTGAGCTTTGATCAAGGATTGGGAAAGGGTCACTAGCACATGTGACACCAATCCAACTATGGAATAGGTAATTTGTGATTGCTTTCATGATGCTTGTAGCTTTCTTTCATCCTTTTGTTACATGTTTTAAGCACTTTGCAAGGTATTCCATAGGGGTGTTCTTGAAGGATTTGTAGGTGCTAACCCTTGTTTGAGCTTAGTGTTTGCAGATTTTTAAAGGCACCTACAGGTCCAAAAGAAGACCAAAAGGACAACCACAAACGAGAAGGATGAGGTGACCCTTAAGCCTAGTTAGGTGTTAGAGTTGACCCTTGACTCATTTCCCATGAGGTGTCAAGGATGTTGAGGTATCTTGAGAGGTGTCCAATTCCTCTCAACACCTCTCCCTTGCATAGAGAAGAGCAACTCGCCACCACTACAGGATGAGGAGTCCTATCCTCAATCCATGGCATGTGATTGCCTATTCTTGTGGCATGTATTTTCTTATCCTCATTCTTTATAATGAGGATTTGAGCTCATTGTCAAGACTAAGTTGAATACAATATCATTGAATTATGAAATCATCAGTATTTGTTGTTAATCCTTTGTTCTTGCAAGTTTCTACAGTAAGATTAAATTTTGGAAAGAGAAATGTCATGTCCATGACTTTGGAGTTGACCCCATGGCAACAAAAATGACACCAAACAAGAAAATAGTTAAATCCAAATGACTAATAACTATGTGATTATATACATATTAATAGGTGTCATAAATGCTAAGATAAAGAGAATTTGTTAAAGTATGTGTATATAAGAACAAGATAAAAATTAAAATAATAAACCCAACTCAATGAAAATTGAATTATTTATTTATATATTTATATATATAAACACAAACCTAGGAAAACATGAATAAACAGATTTCATAATACTTTTTGAGAAGATAAGACTTTTAAAAGCCACAAAACTGGTTTGTGTGTTATGAGGATTTTCCTCTTTCATGATAAGGTTTCAAAAGAATACCGGTAATAGTTTCACTCTATTTTATTTATTTCTTAAAATTAAAACAATACAACTATTGATTTAAGTAAATAAACTAGCAGTCGCATGCACAGGCATGCAACAATCAACTGATAGGGGCCCACCAACCCCAAAAAACTCGTCATCGGCCATTGGCGATTATTAGTTTCCGGCGCTGAGAAATTCTATTCACGGTTGGTCTAACGAAAATCCTGGCGAAAATTTGAAACAAATAATCCTATAGTAAAATAGTAGAATTATAATAAAAAGGGTGACACAAAATTACTAGAAGTCGAAAGGAAGGACATTCTTTAGAGCATTCCTCAAGAACTTATTAGTAGCGACTCATTATTTATGTTAACTTCATTAGTGATACAAGGTCTTGTTGATTCTTTTCTTGGTATTGAATTCTACAAGCATTATTTGTTGCGTAAATATAATAAAGCAAGGTTTTATCTAGAAGCACTCACATAGAGGAAATTTTGAAAATGATAAATATCGATGATTTTGGTTCTATGTATATCCCACCCATTGGTACAAATCTCTAGTTAAAAATTAGATGGATAAGAATATCAAGGTACAAAAGATAAATAATTATGAATTTTTCTCCAAAGAGTTTCATATATTTTACAAGCAAAAGCATTCATGGTAGAACAAAAGAATATACCACACACACCACAACAAAACAAAGTGGCTAAAAGTTTAAATAGAACCTTATTGGATTAAGCCAAAACTATGTTGATAAGTGTGGGTATAGGGCATGATTTTTCCATTGAGGTGAAAAGGATTACCCGCAACGTGAAGAGTTGCTCTCCAACTTCTACCCAAAAAAATAATATGCGATATGAAATCTAGATTGAAAGTACACTAGTGTTGATATATTCACCACTCTTTAGTTGTGAGGCATTTTTTTATGTGCATAAGCAGAGGTGGTCTGAGTTGGATTTCAAGGCAAACAGGTTCATTTTCATCATTTTATTAGCAAAATGTGAAAAGTTGAAAACTATAGAGTCTAGAAACCTCAAAATTTCTCTACCAAAGATAGTTTATATATAGGAAATTTGGAGTCTTGATTGAGGATGAAAATCCAAATAAGAATAAGAGTCGTGTAAATTTTTTAATAAAATTGGACCAAAACAGTGAATCTAAATTTGAAATTGCACCGTAGAAAAATTTCCCCTTATCATTTTCATGGTCTTTTAAGCCTTTCCTCTCGATGTTTGGTATATTTTTCTTTGATGTATTGATGTAATGTGGCTTGAACATTCACATTTAAGTCCTTAAAATGCAAATAATGACATCTTGTGAAGGTGTTGTGAAGTGTTGTAAGACATTTCTACACTTTTCTAGACTCTATTCATTACAATTTGTAATGCCCCGCCGTGCGAACCCCAAAGGACAATTACACAATAATTACAACAATTTTTATTTAAAAAAATAAAAAATAACATAACATACAAGGAAAACACATTAAGTTATGACAAGAATTTCATTTAAGCAGATTCACTAACACATACATCCCTTGGGGTACATGAGGAGTCATTACGTGACTAAGATCCACACAACAACAATAAGGAATAAAATCCAAAGGTATAATCCATCACCAAGAAAACATTAACAAATGTAACACATACATGAAAATTCATTGAAAAAAAAACATCTGTGTACATAAATACAACATATACATGATTAACTTAAAGCATTAAATAACAACTGCCATGGCCAATATCTATACCAAGTTTAACATTATATTACAGTACAATGTTTAAGAAATACAATAATACAAAAGTGTTTCCAAACATAAATGGAAACCATACACAAGATAGCATGATACAAATGAATAGATGAATCATAACTAGTTCCAAAATGGATACAACTCTGGAGTCGCCGCAACCGCACCAATCTGCACCTCTCGATCCTTGACTGGGGACCCAATGGGGTGCTTGGTATGTTCCACCCGACCACGTGAGTCCGAAGACCCACCCCCCGTGCTAGGAGCGAACAAGAAAGAGCCCTCAACCAAGAACATCCAAACATGGAACCACAAGACTCAACAACATACGAAGGTATTGCAAAACTCAAGGATTACAATGACATAATCAACCACATCCAAGAGTCAACATAATAACTTAAAGTCATGAATCTCATCACATAGCTCAAAGCAATGACCAGTAAGCAAGTAACCAAAGGATAATCATGAAACACTTCCAATTCAAATTGAATTAATAAATATAATACAATTCTAAATTGCAATAAACAATACAATAACATCATATCACAGAACCATAAGAGTATAAGGTCCAAAACCCAAACATCAACAAGATTTATACAAAATCATAGAATACACCATAGATAAAATAAGATAAAACCATAAATCAATTCAACCAACTATGTTCCATCAATTCAAGACAAAGATCCACTTCCAGAGGATTTCCAAGAAGCAACCTAAGGAGTGTTAGAGGAGAGTGTCATCGCATGGCTTAACATGGATACTGCAGACTACCTATTGCAAGGTGCCGCCTCTATCTACTGATAGATTATCCAGACAACCAAGCACTAGGAGCCGCCTCCATCTATGGTTATCCAGGCTACCTATCTCAAGGAACCGCCCCATAGGGTTGCTCATGCGGAACCGTTACCTTCCGTGAAGACAAGGCAACGATCATGCCAACCACGGCCTTCTCAATCCCCTTTAGTCTATGGTAGCACAAAAAGGCGGATGAGGCATCAATTATCTTTTTAATGTGATTCTACCCACCCCCTAGTTAATTACTTAGGTTTTCACTTATTAATCACACTCTAACGAGGGCTATCCTGGTGCCCCTTTGTGCACCGACCACCCACTTAGAGCCACTCTCTCTCTACACACTCAAAACATAAAAACCAAAATCCAAGGGTTGTACAACATAACAACAACATTAGATCACAATAGAGAAACATGCGAGGCATTTCCCATCTCGCTATAAACACATAATCAAAATCTTACAATCCTCGTACAACCCTTTCAAAATCCAAATACCAAAGCACTTGCCACATCAAAGGCACATAG
>VDFB02362487.1:0-20047 GCA_007258455.2 Sequoia sempervirens | reverse complement strand
GTATATATATTTCAATACATACATGTACATATATATCTATATATATATATATATATATTCATCAAAACGAATGCTCCAGTTGAGAAAATTGCTTTCACAAAAAGTTTTCTATAGGAAGAATTTACAAAAAAATTACAAAGGTTTTCAATTTCCCAGCCAAATGAAAACTAATTGGAAGAAAAAACAATAATCTTCTATAGGAAGATCTTTTCCAATACAATCAGAGGTTTTCTACAAATTTTAACAGGAAGATTGAAATCAATTTCTATAGAGATTTTCCAAATATTCTATTGTTTTCCCTCTAGGATTTCTATTGTTTAAAATCAATTTCCTACAGAGGCTCTCAAATTTCACTATAAAATCTTTCTGGGTATTCTATTTTTTTAAAAATCAATTTCTATAGAGGCTCTAAAATTTTCATCGCAATTTTTTTCAAACACGACAATCTTTCAAATTTACAAAATATATTAAAGCTTCTACACAAATAACATATTCTTCTTATACAGGCAATCTTTCCATTTTGCATAAAAATAATAACAATTAAGGAACCTGTTTCCAGATGTTTGAAGTAGAGCTTCACCTTCAGATTCCAATTTACCAAAGCTTCTTCCAAATTATCCACTTTTCTAGAAAGATGAAAATAAAACCAAAGCCAAAATTTCCCAAGAGCTTCTTTCCCAATTTTTCAACAACCTCCCCCAAAATATATTTTCTCATTATGTGAAGTAGCCTCTTTCCTCTTTCATTTAATGCAATTATTCTCTCTGAGAATTAATTCCCAACTAAAGTGTTTAATTTTTCTAACACATATCACAAATAAAATATCTTTTCAACCAAATCATAGATATTTCCTCTAAGATAATTACAAGATATTTATGCATTTAATAGTTCATAATTCACATATTAATTTCTAATTAATTTAATCACTTTACAAAATAAATTAAATTTAATTAATTAAATCAAATATAAAGCTTCTAAAAACATTAATCAAAATTAATTAAATAATCACTAAAAACCATTATAAGCATTTTAAATTAACATTAATTTCCCACAGAACATACCTTGCAAAATAAATAAACAAGGAAAACATGGACAACATAACAACAAAGCATACCAAAACAAGGACTAATGACACACTATGACTAGGGGTTGTTGCTTGACAGGAAACCCCATTACTATCTCCAAATCAACTATTCTGTTGGGCAATGGACACGCTCAAACCTGTGAATCCAGGTGGAGACGATGTCCTGTACCTACAATCCTGCAATCAAAACATATCTCGTACATGTATATAGATTATAAACAATCGCACCGTGAAGAGAAAATCACAGAATCGCAGGGCACTCACAAGCGAGTGATGCAATCCCGTTCCCTTCACCAATATAGTGTCACATCAAAACTGACAAAACTAAAACATCAGTTAACTACAAATGAGCATATATCAATATTAACTCAAATAATCAACTATGCTAACCAGAAAGCATGTCATAATCAATAATCATTCATATAGTGTACCATCACATCACAATATAAAAACCATCATCACTCCAATGTCAGCGATCAAATAACAACAACATAGTATCATGGTCTATCAAAGTAAAAGAACTGGCCTCAAACATAAGAAAATCATAGGGGTGCTACACATATTATTTAGTATTTTTCATAGTTTGACATTAGTTTGGAAAAGTTTGAATAGTGTCCAAAGGTATCATGTCCACATATTTGGTATCTATTCATTCATTTCCAAATGGTTTCGATAGGTCACTTTCTTCATTAGGCTTGGGAGACCTAAATTTTTTATGATTTCTTTCAACACTAGCATGGTGATAGTTAAACAAATTATAGACATACATTATGATTTTTCTACCCTCACATTCCTTTTAGGGAAATATCAACACACCTTCTTGGTTTTGTTTCCTTCTTAAGGGAGAAATGGTGATCTAGAACACACATCCAAAGAAAACTTCCATTGGTGGCAAGACATGTTTCTTAAGGGGACTACATGGTCTCCTCTTCTCTCTCTCTATTTTATGGAGAGAAATGTCTCACGAAGTTTTTTATTTTCTTAGTCTATGAAGTGGGTCTCACCTAGCCTTACTCTCTCTTTCCATCTCCCTTCTTCATGTATTCTTTTCCCACGAAGCTCTTATTTCACAGAGTCATTTTATGTAAATGGGTACCAAATAAGCCCATACATTTATGAGGGGACCCACATCCATCCATCCACAGCAACCATCTATGATACACTTGATGTTTGTATATTATTTTATTTAATTTTATTGTGGCCATATGCAACATATAGGATGTGTGATTGTTTCTAGGTAGGTATCTCAGAGACATGCAAAATTCACATTATGTATTCGATCAGATTCGGTCAAATTAGCTCTTACATTAGGCAAATTCATCACTTTCATCCATTCATTAAATAAGTTCATTTATCAAATAAATCCTTATCATTCAACCTTCATCCTGCATTATCCATTTAATTTAATAAATCAAAAAGCCATTTAAATCAAATCTTAAATCATTTTCCATCCTTTTCTGATTTAAATAAATCAATTATCAAAGTCCAAAAAGTCAAATCAGTTAATCAGCATTAAATCAGCATAATCATCACCTAATCCTAATCTAATACTCAATCCCATCCCACTTGCATTATCTAGATCTAGCCACTTGCACAATAAATCAATTTTATTGATTTATTAAAACCTCATTTTCTCTCAACATGACAAGTCAAATAGGGCATTTATTGCTTTTTCTTTCTTGTCCCCCTCTCAAAATTTATTACAAATTTGAATTCAAAATTTCCCCCTCTTGGGCACTCTTCCCAAATCTTGCACACACATCAACTAATCACATGATGACAAGTGTCCTCAATTCATTGGCTTGTTTTTGATCCCACATTGGTCCCTCTTCAACATTTGGCATTTTGAAAATCTTTAAATAGGTGCATCATCCTCAAGCAAATCCTTCACAATCTTCACAATTTCATGCAAGGTTACTCTCTTCACTTGAGATTTGATCTTGTTCATCATCACTCCACCATCTCCATTTGCATTTGCACAATTTGAGCTTTGGTCAAGGATTGGGAAAGGGTCACTAGCACATGTGACACCAATCCAACTATGGAATAGGTAATTTGGTTTTGTTTTCATAATGCTTTGGTCTTTTTAATATCATTTGCTGCATTTGGAAGCATTTCTAAGGTATTTCATAGAGGCATTTTTAGTAGAGTTTGCATAACACTAACCCATGCTTGAAGTGTAGTTTGTTTGCAGATTTTGAAAAAGATGCCCATGATCTATTTGGGTAATTTGAACTTGCACCATGTGACTTGTTGATGAAGGGTACTCCCCTTAAAATTTGAAACTCATCACAACAACATAGAATTGCACAAATAAAATGTAATAAAGAAGCAAAGATTTTATATTATCAATGGAATGAAAAATGAAATTACAACATTACAACTACCATCACATGGGCTTTTTGATTACATAAATCTACAAATCTATAAATTGGAGCCACCATCTACGCTGCTCTTCCCCCCTTTTGTAACCCCCATTTGCATCCTTTATCTGGAATGTATACCTTCCCTAGAATCTTCTAGAAAGTGTAACCCCCACAAGAAGATATTTTGAAATTCTATCCCAATTTGATAATACAACTTTGTGGGGTCATAAATTTCGATCCGACCGTTGTATTTTCAATTATAATACCTTTTCAAAAAGCTCTTGAGAAGGAACATGTTAGAAAAGTAGAATCTAAAGGTAGACTACTTTGGATTTCCACCAATTTTTGAGCCCATTTGGAGCCTCTAAGGGCCTCAAATTTGACTTCAAATATTTTAAGAGGATTTTTGAAATTTAAAATTTTAATATCTCACAAATGACAAATGATATTGAAGTGATTTCTTCACCATTCTAGAGTTTTGTGTAAGATTTTATATCCAACCCTGCATAAATGCAATCTTACTAGAAAAATAGTAACCCTGCCAAATTTAGCCCTTATTGAAAAGAAACAATATTTTTTTGGGTGATGCAAGATTTCTCTTACACCCTAGATGCTCTTGCATCACTTGTACTTGTCTTATTTGGTAGATTTGTATTAAACATTTGTGAGTCTTATCTCTTTTATCCCACTTTTGGTTGTATATTCACATATTTTAGTGGTGGATCCCATATATAATCACTTGTAGCTTTTTCCCGAGCATCCTTATAAGTATATATGCATCCATATTAGAATAAAAATCATCTTCATCAAAGCTTAGGAGTTTTTCCCCATTAACAAATCTTACACTAAATGTTTACACTTTTTTTTTTATATGAGAACCAACATGAGACCAATATAAGCTCTTGCATGCACAACCATGAGGCTACTACAAGATCATTTTGATAAAACACATTCCAAATCATACATGGAAGACAAAGATGGATCATAAATTACAAATTTGATTATTTGAAAACCATGTCTACACTATAATCCAACTATGAAAGACTAAGAGTCGCAACATAGAATTCCACATTATGTTGGAAATATGTAGCAAACACCCACTTGAAGTTGCAACCTTCAATGGATCACCAAGAAGAATGCCATCCACACGAACAAGAAAGTAGTGAACTATGAGCAAGAAAGGAACGTTGATCAAATGATGATCTATGATGAATTGATCTAGAATGATTTACAAATGTACAAGAGCTTTCCTTATATAGGCAAGGATAGAGGTAGTTGGATAACCACCTTAGTTACAATCATTAAATTCCTAATGCATAATTATAAATGCATGACTAAAACATTAAATGCCAAGATAACTACATGCTTATTAATGATATATGATCACATTAAATACTAGTTTCTAGAATGCCACCTAGGAAACTAACTCCTAAGTAAACTTATTAATGATGTGAATAGGTCCAACTAATATCTAGTTAGGAAACAATCCCATTCACACTAACACCCCCCATAAGTGCAACTTGGGAGTGTAGTTATGATGCAAATGATGTAATGACGGATCTCGGCTACTAGGCCATGTTAGATACCCATGTACAATGAAAATGCAATCTCTTACAAATGGAGAAAAGGAGAAAAACTCATGGGACAAAACTCCTCCCCAAAAAAGAGATATAATGAAAAATCTATGCTAATCATGTACAAGTAATGAAAATGATGATGGAGGTCTCAACATCAATACTCCCTAGAACTACATCCATCACAAGAGTACAATACAAGGATCCCTCCATCAAATGAATAGATGGAGACTACATTGCCCTCCTAAATGAAGTGTCCTCAAAGCCACTAAATGAAGTCTGAAGCCAAAAGAGTATCCAATGATGAAAAACCAAGTCTCCCGCTAGGAAGAAACAAATCTAATGGTGAATGTTGAAGAAACTCCAACTCCATGATGAAGTGAGAAGGAAGAAGCCTCATATATGATATCTCTAAAAAGGAATCAAGTGCCTCCAAGGATGTCTCGCCAAGATCAGGATCCTCAATCAAGGTCAAAACAATGGAATGTAGAGACCCACGAAAAATATCCAAAGTAGAATCTACATAGAGGAGAGATATCCCCTCAAGAATGTCCTCCAAACCTGTAGAAGTAGCCGATTCTACAATACTTGAAACAAAGCCATCCTGTAATCCCAAGTTTGGAAAATTGAATATGTCCTGCTGGACTGAATGGGATGATGATGGAGCCACATGAAGAAAATCCAAATCTAACCAACCACCACAACCATTAGGTGAATTACTGTCCTCCCTAGAATCTGGGGACTGAGGAATATAAGGATCATCATCATGATAGAAGTGGGAGAAGGTGTATATCCTAGACTGATGATCAACCCAACCTATAGCAAAAAGCTCTCCTATCTCCTTCCAAATGAGTAATGAATCAAATGTGAACGCAATTTTGTTGTCATACTGAGCAATTTGATAGACTGAGAGTAGATTATGGGCCATCTTAGGTATATATTATACATCATGAATATGCCTTGAACCCAAATTAACATCACACATACTAGCTACATGAATTATGGTAGCATTAGCAGTCAACACTCTATCAAACTCAGGTGCTCTAAATGATCCTCAAATGATGTAATCATAAGAGCTAGCAATGTGCCTTGATGCTCTTGAATCAATAATTCATCCAGGTTCATGTCTATCAACAAATATAGTGATAAATGCTTGACCCATACCTTTATAAGAGGTAGATCATGTTTCCTTTTTAGGTGGTGGCTCCTCATGTGTAGTAGAAGAAGAAGGTGAATGAGATGAAGAAGGAACTAAAATGTTGTGATCCTTGAGAAGTTGTTTCAACTCACAGATCTCCTTCTTGAAGCATGCCTATTCACTATGCCCTCTCCCCTGGAAAAAGGTACATGCGGGTTTCTCCTTCTTAGATTTTTCCCTATTTAGAAGAGGTGCTAGAAGTATCACTGGATCCTTTCTTCCCTTTCCCATTAGGTGGTGCAAAAAGTAATGCATGATAATTTGAAGTGGCATCATTTTGACTGAGCTTTGATCACTCCCTAGTCAACCTCTCACAAAAAGTCTCAAATGATGGCATCACAAAATTATTACCTAGTCCATCCATAGTAGAATAGAAAGAAGTAGAAAAATAGGCAAATGCACCTTTTAATTTTGACAAGATCAAGAATATGCACTCCTTATCAGTTTTATCCTTACCGCATCCTCCTAACTAAGTGTGTAAAGACTTGAACTTCACCAAATAGTCCTCAATTGTAGGATATGCATTAGTGGAAAGGGCTGCCAACTCAGCTTCTAATTGCAATGCTTTAACATAACTGACTGGACCAAAGAGATCCTTATATTTGTCCCATACCTAGTTAGGTGTAGTACACTCCTCAATGTG
The DNA here is from genome assembly GCA_007258455.2 of Sequoia sempervirens. Classification (NCBI taxonomy): domain Eukaryota; kingdom Viridiplantae; phylum Streptophyta; class Pinopsida; order Cupressales; family Cupressaceae; genus Sequoia; species Sequoia sempervirens. The sequence continues at coordinate 13,182 of VDFB02362487.1, read as the reverse complement.
GAAGAACAAAGAATCAAAAACATGCAATGCAATCAAGCCCATTGCCTCACCACATTTTCTCCGATGAGAAAACTTCTCATATTCTTTGGTGAACTTTGGTTGTTCCTCTGCCAAGGTAGACCACAATCCCCTAGACCAAAGAAGCCTTTGCATCTTCACCTTCCATGTGTGATAATTGTTAGGACTAAGAAGCTCAAATCCTTATTCTACCATGTATGCCAAAATAAAATCTACCAAGAGGCAAATATATCTGATAGAAATGTTGTGAAACCTCCAATATATGATATGCTAGTGAAAATAAAGCCTCCAATGAAATCAAACCTTTCCCAAATTGTAGTATGTCTAGGTTATCAAGCAAATGCCCCAAATTGAAAAAACTCAATAGACAATACTTGGGGCTAAATTTGAAAAAAGTGGATAGACAAAATGATAGCGCTTTGAATCACCTTCGCAATATTGCACTAGAATCTCCAAAAACTGAAAAAATGGTGAAAAGATACAAGCTCGGGAGTCCAAATGGAAGCACTAACTTCTGATGGATATAATTCATACCCATAGCAAAATCTGGAAAAATAATCTACATGGTTTTGAAGTACACGAAACCAGCTTTTTGGCGATATCTTGTTTGCGAAAATCTGATATCTTGGCAAAAAGTTACACTCCATTGAAAAAATTGCCCTGTTGAGGGGTGCAGGCTAAATAGGTGAAAAAATAAAACATCTAGGGCAAAAAAAATTCATCCCTTGGGTGCCTATAGGACTGCAGGGCTAAGATTTGCAAAAAAAATTGTGCCACCAGTGGTGGCGGCAAGGCTGAGATTGGGCCAAGCTTTGTGGTGGTGCCGCTTCAAGCTCTGCTTGGTGATAAGCCACGCGGTCTGTGATATGACCGTGACCTGCAAGGAGGGGGCTGGCTAGAATGACCAACAGAAACTTTGACGAACTGTTGAAACTTTAGCAGACATATGGGAATAGTCGGCGAGGGCTGTGATAGTCAACGATAGAAGCAAAGGAAAGTCTAACAAAGGATTTAAAACCTTGTATGCCACCTGTAGAATCTGCTAATAGAATCTATGATGCCTGCAAAAGCATTAAAACCTACGAAAAGACCCTACAAATTCTACAAAATCGGACAATGGTACTTGCGAGCTATGAATCAAACACAAGGGATATGCTAGTGATTTTTTATGTTGCCAATTGGCAATCAAAAATTGGATATATATACTGATTCAAATTTTTCAAACCACATGAAAAGGCCAACCTGATACAAAGGAAGGACAAAACTTAATAAAACTTGACTATCTCAAAGCATCCCCTTAAGGATTTCATAGGTAGCAACATTTGGGGCATCTTAGTACACCTTGTCACAATTGATGACTTGGTTTTTAGAGTATTCATAGGAAGGGAACACACCAATACAAGGTAGGACAACACAAAATGATGGGACAACATTACTTCAATACCTCTCACCACACTAGCTAACTACATGCACCATGCCACAATGATAACACCCTAACCATGGCTTGTACTCAACAATACTACAACCTATCATCACAACAAGCAAGGAACAGTGTAACAAGGAACTGTTTGGGTTTGTCTTTGGATTGATTTGACACAAGAAAATGGTTCTCAAAGTCTTGTAGGAATCGCATTCCACCAGCCTATAAATTGTTTCCCCAAAGCATGTTTCAACATGAGCCTTCAACCAACTCAAGAAAGGCTTACAAATTTGTCACCAATGATCACCCAGCTCCTTGGAAACTCTGTAAGACCTTCATACACACTCTCCACACCTTTTCCCAATCAAAAAACATACTAAACTTGCATTGAAAGCATACAAACTACCTTTCACTACCTTCACAATCTGATACATACAGAATATCAGACTTTCTACTGACTAAAAGCACATGCAAACTTCTTCTTGAGCCCCTACAAACCTGAAAAGAGATAAAATACATAAATACATACCTTTCCACCCATTGTGGATATTTTCCACTGGTGGAAGGTCGAGTTACATCTTTTTTTTTCTCCTCTTGGGTTACCTTAAGTAGGGTTTTGACAATTTTCAAATAAACTACAATAACTTGTAAAATACTTAATGAAATTCAATACCACAAAAACCAAAAGGAAGGAATTCACATTCCCACACAATTCAATCAATTTCAAATCAACAAATAGGTCGTACAGGCCATACACAATGAAAGAACAAGACTGCAATGTTGGAAAACTCAAAAAAAAAACTTGCTTCTATTCACCAAAACTTTAAAAAATTAGTTTTCTAACTCTCTAATTGAATTTTGAAGGTGTCCTTTTCTACTTACAATTGATCCCAATGATTAGTAACGGTTTCTTGCTTGCATGTAACTAGTTCTTGCTTTTTTGACAACTTGTCAAAGTTGCATGACAACTTTTTGCAACATTTGGCAACTTCTACACTTTTTAATCAAAACCCAATTAACACACCAAAAATGAATCCATATGATTCCAAATGGTCATAAATGACCTTATTGGACACCAAAACACTCTAACAAACCTAAACCCAAGAATCACAAAAGATATGCTTATGAGGCCCTGATGCCCCTGCACCACAACCACTATTAAAAATGAACCCCGCTTTGAAAATATGAACACTGACTAATATTTAATTTTGACCACCTAATCTTTAATAAATACTGCTGAAATTAAAATAAATTCCATCGACATTAATAAAATTCCAACCTTGAATAATATGAGCCCAAAATAATTATTTTTTTGCAACTATATAGGAAAAAAAGCCCAAATATTTTTTTTTGAAAAACCTGCAAATGATGATATGCCGACCAGGGGGATAATATTTTTTTTGCAGCGAGGGGTGAGATTTTTTTTCTCCAACACTTGCACAATTCGTACTTTTCCCACTGAAATAGCTGCAAAAAAACATCTGATGGCATCTGGATGACAATGTCAAATCTCGACGAATGGGTAGGTGATCCTTAGGTTTTTCAGACCTTTTGAACACAATGACGAAGTCAAATCTGACCCAAAGTGCCTCATAAATCAATTATCTATCGGATGACAACAACTAACCCTTCAAGAAAACCCTTCAGCCTTCGATGATCTCCTTAGCTCAACTTCCTGATATGAGACATGAATCTTCTATGGCCTAAGCTCTGATACCATGTTGGAAATATGAAACAAGCACACACTTGAAACTGCTTTCTTCAATGGATCACCAAGAAGAATACCATCCACACAAACAAGAGAGTAGTGCACTATGAGTAAGAAGAGAACTTTGATCAAATGATGAATTGATCTAGAATGATTTACAAATGTACAAGAGCCTTCCTTATTTAGGCAAGGATAGAGGTAGTTGGGTAACCACCTTAGTTACAATCATTAAATGCCTAATGCATAATTATAAATGCATGAGTGAAATATTAAATTCCTAGATAACTACATGCTTATTAATGAGATATGGTCCCATTAAATACTAGTTTCTAGAATGCCACCTAGGAAACTAACTCCTAAATAAAATTATTAATGGCATGAATAGGTCCAACTAATATCTAGTTAGGAAATAATCCCATTCACACTAACACATTAGATGTTCCTTTTGAGATTTAAACTTGGGTCTCATAAAGATAAACCAATGCTTTAAATAATTAATCTCAACCCCTTCAAATCCCAACTCTTTTTGTAACTTGACATGTTAGATATTTTTTCACATATCTTGTGATAATATTTAGTTCTATGTGCTTCTACACACTAACCACACTATTGAGATTTTGAATGGAAAATTGTGTAGGAATTGAAACATATTTGTTAGATACTTCCTTAATTTATACCATCATGTATTGTTCCATAGTTCTTTTCTCCAAAACCCATTAATTTTTTTCCTATTGGACCAAATTTTGCATTATAATTATGTTATTGTAATTAAATTAAATCTCCATAATTCCTTACATCTGATAATTCAAATTGGTTTTCTAAATTAACACAAGTTTATTTTTCTAAATTAAATTATCATTAATTATGAATATATTATAGTATGAAAAATTATATGGTTTTGTAAGTTGGGTAATCACATATTTTACATCATATAGATACCTAATTTAATATTTTTCCAATGTACTGAGAGTTGCTTTGTATTATTCTATAGCTTGCATTTTCAAAATCCATTGTTATTTCATTAATATGATTTATTAGCAAGTAGTCCTTGTATGTCCTTAGAAATACATAAACCATAGGAAAATTTAATTTTGAACTATCATTCTAGATAATTTATATACTTGTGAAGTTATGTTAGCAATATGAGATTCCAAAATGAGCTTACTCTATGTCAAAACTACTTGAACCATTATTAATTCAACTTCCAAGTCTTCCCTCAAATATATGTAGATCTTTTGAGATAGAGATATACAATAAGGATGTATTAATCCACCAGTAAACCACTAGACATATTGTAAATTAGGTAGATTGTGTAATCAAATTTAAACACTGAGATCTTAAATCGAGCATCATATGTCCTTACACTTTTAGTTAATTCTTAAATTAGTTTTCATAAGCACAATAATATTATATTATTTGAACTTAGGAATATGAAATTCCTTTATAAAGAATGAGTTTAATCAGTTATAATCAAACACTGACTGGTTTGGATAATACTTCTAATAATCACTACACACATGGTTAAGCAAAGTATTAGCCAACTAAATAGCTCTGAGGTTTGATGTAACAAATAATTTTTTCCTTTATAATATTTCACATTTGTGGATATTTTATAATACATTTTTTGTTCCTTGAAACCATATAGATTTCATTAACATCTTCTAATGCACATGTACTAGTGGTTGAGACTAAACTATTTATGGAACACATGTTATATCATTTATAATAACATTTGGTCCAAAAATACTTTCAATGACTTAACTCGAACCCTATACAATTGACATAGACATAAGTTAAGGTCTATTTTAAATAATTTTAAGTTATTCGAAACAAGAAATTGATGTTACATTCATTACCCCACTAATTGTAATTACAGTACACCTTGGTGTTGATATTCAAGAAAATAAATTTGTTCTAGGTACAATGCAACAATTTTATCCTATAGTCATGGATGTGGTATGGAATTACTTATTTTAACATAGACTAACCTCATAAAAAATCTTGAAGATAATTCTCTCTTGATGAATCCTAATTAAATAAAAATTGGGTGAGTGCTTTCTTTCATTTGAGAATCACTTGATACATTATGGTGCCTCCTCATTTTCCAACTATTATATATATTATTATTCTTTAGTAGGTATCACACATTCCTCTCCTAGAAATCATGGATGTGTATCCTTCCTAGAGTATCATTTTCACAACCCCCTCTTTCTCCTTAGCTCTTTGTAATTTCTTGTAATACCCTCCACTCTTCAAAATTCATTTGTATAAAAAAATTTGATCACTTTTATTTATACAAAATTAACCTCTTCTCACTTTCACTAAATTCATGGTCATTTTTATTCACTTATCCAACACCTTCATTATATCACCATCCTCTTTCTTCCACATAATTCTTAGTAGAAAAAGAATTTTAACCTTCCATCTTTATATTTTAAAATTATATAGCTATCATCAATAGAGAAATGAAATGAAATTTTTTACCTCTTTGTTAGATTACAAGAACTATTGCCTCCTTTGGACACAAATATCTACTAATTGTGATTTCTAATAGATATATTTTCAACACACTTTCCCACCCAAAATCAATAGCTCTAGTCCATTTTTAATCTAGCTCACTTAATCTTTGTACCTTATCCTTAGTCCATACATAATTTTGTCTAAAATTTATACAATGTATTTAACTATATGCAATGATATATATATATATATATATTGATAAAATTTTAAATCAAATTTTACATCTTTCCAAGTAAAACTCAATCTTGGGACTACCAGGAGAGCCAAAACAAAGATACAAAATGATAGTTTGCATACTTAATAAAACCCAACCAGAAGCATGTACCCAAAAGTTAAGGAAAAAACCACCCACCATCTCCCCTAAGTCTAGAAAATTCTAGACAAGTATACAAAGCCCCAAAGATACAAAATAAGGGCATAATCAAGCTAAAACCAAAACTGATCAGGATTCCTCCAATTAAGGACTGGAACTAGAATTGGCCTCATAATGAGAGAGAGGCAACAGATGATCCAAAGAGTAATCCTCCACTTTTTTGGAGAGGGAGGCCAAAGATTGTCCTGAAGACAATGACCTCCATCCATATAAAATAGGAAATACAATGCCAGCTGCAAGAACTTTAACACAAAAAATATCATATAATGAATCACAAATTTCCCTTTCCAACCACATCCTTGGGTTTAATTTTTGTTCAACAACAAATTTCATATATTTTTTTCTTAAACCAATATTTGAATCTATATAATTGACAAATGATCCATACATTTCACTTAAAATTTACTCTCTACACTTTTATCTTCTATATTTCAACTCATCTCAACAAAAAGATAGACATTAAAGCCATTATTTATGCATATTCCTATTTTTAAAATTTATATAACAAATACATCAAATTTTCTTTTAAATTTATCAAATTGTTTACATCACACCTTTTTAAAACTCATAATATTAGAAATCTCACATTTTTATAACCTTTACATTTTTATTATAGATTAGACATACCTATTTTCCTCATATTTCCACCTTGACAACTTATAGTTTAATTTTTTTATAGTTGAAATTAAAAATAATTTTCATATGGGTCTTAATAATGGAAAAAATATTAGGTCCTTTTTAGTGGCATGGGAACATGTGCATCCACCTTTCTACTCTACATGGACATATGACCATACAAAGTAGGTGTGAAACACCATATAGTGGTCTAGATTGCTTGGTCCTTGTGGTTCCCAATAATTTATTCAAAGTGTACATCACTCCTCAAAAGGAACAAGTATGCATGCAAACTTAAATATATTTAGTATTTATTATTAAAGAATCTTCAATATTAACATAATTAACATAATATGAACATTAATTTATAATATGTTCATTATCATTATATTCATTTCAAGGGTGTAACTTGCATGTGAACACCTAGAGTCAACAAAACTTAATCTATCTAACTATCCCTATTACTATTAATATTCAATTCTTCTATATATCTCTTATCTCTCTCTCTCTCACACACATATACATATACATATACATATACATATATGTATACATACATACATACATAATTCCACTACTTCTACCTTTCCTTTCTTGAACACCATTAGGAGCACTCTAAGAAATGTCTAGTATTCAAAAACTTAAGAAATTTTGTAATATTTCTAATTAGGACCATCACTCAACAACATTATCTTCGCTTTACCATTTACCTGGATTGAGATTCTTTAAATCTCAAGAGCTCAAGTGAGCTCTAAAATTAATGTTATATTTTTTATAAACTTGAATAAGGGGATTTGGTCGAAAACCCCTTCAATAGAAGGTGGTTCGATTGAATCCCCAACAAATAATTTTGTTGGCATAAAGTAGAGATGACTTTGTGCTTTCACCTATTGTGATTAATAGGTTATTTTCCACACTATGTTAACATATAAGTATATACAACCCAATTATAATTGTTAAGAGGTTGTGTATAAAATTTAACTTAAAACTAAATAAATTTCACTTATAATGACCAATAATTATTTAGAGGAGAAAAGTGCACACCTTGCGCCTTTCCTCTTTCATTTTATGCCACTTTGGGTCAATATCTTGGCTACATGATTGTAGCATACAATTTGATTATTTTATTTATTGAACTAAGACCTAATCCACTCTCTTATAATACATTTATTTATTCAATACTCATTTGATCTAATTTCTAAATTTGTCTAACTATGTTGGAAAAGATCACAACTATAATTTTATCTCTTAAATGAGATCTTGGACATTATCACATCCCTTTCTTTCAAAGTTCACTTTCTTGATTCCAAGGCTAACAATCTTGGGTTTTGAACCTTGTTAGTGTGGATGGAAAAATTTAGAATCATTCATTTAGATTTTTGTATATAAAGGTATCATCCTAGGGGATTTGTACATAATGGAAAGAATGTAATACTAATATATCAAAAGTGTTGAAAAATATTTCCCTTCTTTGTAAGTAATCAATCAAAAATCATGATCTATCAAACCTAGCATCAATACTCCTTCACAAACAATAATCAACATTATCAAGGTACACTTGAAGTATGTTATTTTCAATAGTTTTGATTAAGAGGGAAAAACAGGTTTTGAAGGGACCCAAAACCCTTTACAAAAAGTATGTCAAAATAACAAAATGCTGCTAAGATGAAAGATAACACATATGTCAAAATAACAAAATGCTGCTAAGATGAAAGATAACATAGAGAACCTAGCAGCCAAACAACAACCAAAAAATAGCCACACAACAACAAACTAAAAGACTACATAGAGAGGCACAACAAGACTATCTCATTTCTTTTAAAGTCTTAGGAACCTCCAACTCCTAGTTGTAGTGGAGGTTGACCATGGACATCGACTCTTGCTTTTCTTCTTCAAAGGATTTCTCGAGACTAGTCCTTGTTCAAGCACTCGGACCCTCATTCCCTTGGTTCATTCGCTTGGTTATTTGAAATAGTTAGTCATTAAATTTTACATTAGTTAAATTAGTAATTTTTTAGCGATAAACTTAATGGGTATTTTCCACCTCACATTAGTATCTATTGCTACCTCTTATCTCTTTTATAATTATTGGTAACTTAATACATGGGCTTGACTAAGGCACACAAAAGCCCTAAACTTCAATACTTACATATCAAGGACAACCATCTCTTATTTCCTTATACCCCAAATATTATCAAGAAAACATATTATATACATGTTCCTAAGATGAAATTCTTCCTAGGATATAATTGCACTCTTGAATAGGATCATTGTTGTGATTATGTTCCAAACTCTTAGAATCTTTGATTCTAGTCATCTTAACTCTTTGATCCTTTATCCAATCTCTATTCTTAATGTTTAGGTCTCTACTACAACATGATCTATAATTCAAAGTTTACATCATATCAATTTCATGGTACACAACGTTAATCCATCTTATTCTAACATTTAGCACATGTTTAATTTATGTCTTACTTAGGTTACTCTAGTTAATTTGATAAGACTCAACTTATAAATATGTCCATGGTTTGAATTAAGGACCTTTTAGATATTTTAAAGGGTCATTTTATTTCCCTTCAAGTTAATCTAGTCCAATACAAGCTATGAGAGTTTAAAATAAAAGGAATGTTTCTTTTTTGAAATAAAATTATTAGATGTTATATTCAAATGAAAAATATTTCATAGAACAAATTACATAAAAAATAAAAAATAATATGATGATACATATCCACACCAAAAAGACATGATTTAATATATAAGTCATAGACCAATTTTTTCCCTTTGTATATAAAGTTTCCCCTAGCAAATGCCTTACAAATAAATTTTGGCACGCTATAAATAAATATGTGAAATACAAATTATTTTTACATGCAATCAATTATCTTATAAAATTTGGTTCATGAGCTCCCAACATAAGATACCCAAGTACTAGATCATCTCTTCTAATTGGATAAAATATAAATTTCAATTAATATAATACACATCCTAAAGAATCATTAAAGAAAATATTTAATCTAGAAGGATACATAATTTTTTAAACTCTTTAGTTCTTAACATTAGAAAGGTTCTCCTTAATCATTTAAAAGAAAAGTTGCACTTGGGTATTCTATGGTTGGAAGCTAATCAATTAATTTATTATACACATCAATTATATGTGTTAAAATTACGGTTTTTATTTCATAAATTTATTTATATTATTTGGAAAGTTTATAATTTGTTATTTCTAGATTTTGATTGTGTTTGATTTTTTTCCATCAGTAGGAAATAGAGAGCATAAGGAGATGAATAATGGTTAGATGCAGACCCAGTTTGCTTAAAAGATTATACTTTAATATAATATAACTGCCCTCACACACACATATATATATAATTCTTTGGTTCAATATGTTTGCACTTTCTTAATTATAAGATTTTTAATACTTTTCTTCTGTTATCCTTTCTATACTTTGTAACTGAAATAGATTATTATTGTTGTAAAGTTAGTGCTTAAATTTATTAATTACCCTTTATATAGTCTGTTTTAGATATGTGGTATTTTATTAATTTGTGATAAGCATGTTATTTTTTTATATTAATCCTTTTTATATATCATTTCCTACTATATGCATTTTATAGCTTTCTTTCAATTTTAACCAATATTATGGTTATTCTTAACTCTTTACTCATTAATTTTTTCCTTTCTTAATTCTCAAATAGATTTTTCTTTTTGTGTGTGTTCTTCTCTATCTTTAGATTTCAGTTTTTAACTCTTTTCTTCTCTTTCAAGTTTATTTTTAAAATTCTCTTATCTACTCTCTTATTCTCATCCTCTTTTTGTGTGTTTTTTCAATTAACTTTTCTATTGCTTTTCTCTATCTCCTTGGTTTTTGTGTCCAACGTCCCCTTCTTCATCTTCTCCCCTCTCTTCCTTTTAAAGACACCGGGTCTGAATCTAACTATTATTCATCTTTTTATGCTCTCTATCATCCTAATGGTGGATCACATAATGTGATCCAAAATGTCGATGAAAAAAAATCAAACACAATCAAAATCCAAAAATAACAAATTATGAATTTTCAAAATAATATAAATAAATTTATGAAATAAAAACCATAATTTTACACATATAATTGATCATATAATAAATTAATTGATTAGCTTCCAACCATAAGATACCTAAGTACAACTTTTCTTTTAAATGATTAAAGAGAACATTTCTAATGTTAAGAACTAAAGAGTTTAAAGGAGATTGAATTTGTTGTTATAATTATTAAGTACCATATATTTCCTTATAAACACAATTAAAATTAAATTCGAATCCATACTATAAGAAAAACAAAAAAAACATTTTTTCTAATGCTGGGAAAAAACTTTTTCAAAACCAAATCTATGTAACCACCATACCAAAAACATCGCAGTCCATATCAGATTTTGTTTTCTAACAGTCAATGAAATTCTTTTAAACACTTTTAATTTTTACCTTGTTAAAGATCTATAGCTATCGATGTTTAAACATACACCAACATTTTTACAAGAAAAATATGATTGTGTTTGAACTTTGCTAGTTGAACAGACCACAACTAAAAATCAACCAGTGAAATGGATGCATTGAATATGAGAGCACAACACTCACATCTCAATCACTTGCAATCACAGGCCTTTCATTTGCATGGAGATGTAATAACATCATATTCCATGCAATACTTTCTACAACTAAGAACATGACAGCAGAAATGTATATAACATTCCCACTTTCATGGTTTTGAGGTGGTTTTGGCCAACAGTTTTGCAATTAATACAGTTATTCTGGTTATATATGTACATAAGTTGCTTTCAGTTGGTGTAAAAACATGACCCAATCTTCCGAATGTGATGAAACAGCTCAGTTGCTTGCTGACTTGGTTTTAGAACACAAATTTATGGAAAAATATCTCAGCAAGATGACTTGTGTCATTGTATAAAAGGAATCCTATTTCCTGTCAATTCATTGAAATGGTCAGTTTGAACTTTGTATGTAAATGCCAAATTAGTTGTTGGTTCTGTTTTTGTTTCATTATGAAAATATTAATGTGAGAAAGGCTATTTAGAAAATGATGCTCTCGAACTATAAAATATCTCAGGTAAACGACATATGTTGAATTTCTCAGGTAAACGACATATGTTGAATTTCTTGTGGATTGAATCTGTGCTATGCAGGATTGATCCCATGCTCTGCAGAAGTGTATGAATGGGTGAAAGTGCTTTGAAACTCGCTGGATTCACTTTGCTGACTGTGGACTGTAGAAACTCTGATATCTAAATGCAATTTCTGATGAAAGTGTACAAGAGATCTAAATTTAAGTTCTGATGCAAGTACTATTATTTTTAATGTGCTAAGCTCAAATGTTTCTAAGAATGTTCATTATAATGGAGATAATGTATGTCGATTTTTATTTTTTAAATACATGTCTTTAAATATGAAGACATAATTAATCATCACATAAATATGTATAAAGTTGGTTCTTGATGATTAGTGGAAACGAGCAAGAGTTGACAATATAAATTTTAAAAATTTGAATTTTGAGTCAAATCTACACCGTGCGGGATCACTCATGTATGTCTTGAAAATAGTCCAAGATAAGGAATTATAATCGTAGAATCAAGAATGAGTATATGAAAATATAGAATATTAAAAGAGGCAGATATGTGCAAATAGGAGCAAATAGGGTTGAATGTATGGAAGTGCATATGGGTGAGAATAAATGAGGATGGATAGAGATCAACAATAGAACCAACCTTAGCACAATGTTGTGTGTAACATGTCACCATGTAATTATATTAAAACATTCTCTCAAACAATACCCAAAATTATTTGGTAATTGGCATGGGTATGAAATTTTTCCATTTACATTTTGCTCCCACTTTGAGATGCATGTGAATCCTAAGTGAACATGTATTTTAAATTATATAACATGCTTGATCAAACATAAAAATAAAACTATAGTCTATGTAAAACAATGAACCAAACATCTACTCCTTGATGCACTAATCCACAATATATAGTAAGTATGTAGTGATCTTCTACTCCTCAAGTCACTAATCCACAATGCATTGTAACTTTGCATAGCCTCAACAAGACTTTCAATACCCAAAAACATACTGTCATGCAGAAACTTTACCTACAAGTAGCTATTCTAAACATTGACACAAATAATTATGCCTTCACTCTCAACATAGATGGTCTTTAGATACACTAAATCCACATGGTCCACCATGAATAACCTATAAATATTCAATTGACCATCATACCTTCAATCTCATTATGCAACAATGTATAGTAATGGCATCCTAAATAGCCATTAAATGTAGTGACTTGCAACCTCTATTCACTGCTCTATTTTTCTTAATCACTACTTCCAATCCTTGGTTGTGAACATTTGAATACTCCACTTATTTGATCATCCCTTACCCTAATACAACCTCTCACTTGTGCCAACTTAGAACCAATCAATTGAATTCCCTCCTTTCTCTTATGCACCCTCTTCTTGAATGAATTACATGCCACTAGAG
>VDFB02362485.1:0-16989 GCA_007258455.2 Sequoia sempervirens | reverse complement strand
TCTAAGATTTGGGATTTTAAATCATTGTACAATGTGAGTTATGTTCACTTGTTGTAAAATGTATTTTTTAGGGTATCTGGCTGAGGTCCAAGAGAAATGTAGTTGCTCCAGATTTCTTCTTGTTTCAGTCTTATGACTTGTGGTTTTGGAGTTAAGGTGATATGATCATGTTAAGATAATTTTGTTATCGAGAAGGATTGGATCATGCTAAGGTTGTGTGTGCTTTATTGATTTATGTGTTTGACATTGGTTTAGACAACCTTATGTTTTACACTACTTTCAAAGCTTATGGAAGTATTTTGAAGCATGTGGTTGGGTCACCCTCATTCTAATTCCACCCTATAATATTTTGGCACTGACCTAATTTGAATTTAGAAATGCAAATGGTGTATGACTGACTTTGGATATGTTTCAAAATTGAAGATGGTACAAATACAAGATGAGATATTGGTGAAAAGTGAAGTGCAATGAATGAAGTAGGATAGATGTGAGATAGATGTGAATCAATGTGTAATCAATGTGAGCTGGTGCATATCAGTGCAAAGTCTAAATGTTGAGTTTTTAGAAGCAGTGAGCTAAAGGAGTACTCTATCATTCGAGCATGTCTACAAGAGTTTGATAAAATTGTGGTGGAAATCACTATTGCATTGAGATTTTCTTCTCTCTATAACATATCTCTTCTATATTCTTTGTATCTATGTGGCAGTGAGCCCTTTAGGTGGTTAACCCTTATTTGGACAGTAATTCCTGATCTGGATAGTGAGTCATGTTTTGGTAGTGAGACTTATTTAGCAGTGAGCCTTTGTAATCAGTTTTGATATTCTCTATATTGTGAGATAATCCTTACTATGGTTTTTCCCTTATAGGGTTTTCCACATAAATATGGTGTTGTTGTGTATGTGTGATGCTTTTTAGTTTCTTCCTTTTAACTTAATGATTAATTAGATTAGCAGAATAAAGGATTTGTGATTGATTTAATTTTTAGTGAAATTTTTTAAAGGTTAAAGTTTGTTACAACTAATTCACCCCCCCTCTTAGTTGTCTTGTTTAACAAACCATAGGAATTTATTGTAGAGGAGTAAGATATATCCTAGTAGCCATGTGTTCAACCTCCAATATCTTCCTCAAGGGGTTAAGCTTCTTCCAAGGAACCAAGCTTTGATACCAATTGTTGAACACCCAATATACTAAGAGGTGAGGTGAATCAGTAATCTCAAAAACCACTTAAACATTTAAACATTCATTTGAAAAAACATATATAATTTGTAGTAAAGAAAGAAACCGTGAATTTAATTATCAAAGAACATAACACATTCAAATAGTATATTTTATGTGGAAAACCCAAAAAGGGAAAAACCATGGTGAGAATTAGCTCACAATATATTATAATTGATCATAGCATATTATAGAAAAGCTCACTGCTAGGTGAACTCATTATCTAGAGGAGTCACTATCCAAAGAATAAGAGAAATATAAAGGAGTGGCTCAATGCAAATATTTGAACTACAAATAATGCACCTACAATATGCAAGAGACAATTCCACTGAAGCTCAATACACTGACTTAACACACTTCATGTTTCTCAACACTTATACCCACTCTACTCTTCTTCACATCACACTCACATACTTTACTTAGGAATTCACATCATCAATACACACATCACATCTCATATCATTCATATAACACCAAAATGAACTTAAATGTATATGTATTACATCCACACACAACTACAACATCAATTAGGTTGGCCTAAGTAGATGAAACATGTAATACATCAACTTATTGTCTCAAGATCCAACCACACATAATTTCTTCCTTAAATTTTCTCAATTCCTAATTTAACTTCGCATAATCCCAAACTTTTTAGGTTGGTAATTGATAGAAAATACTAGTGACATGAACCATATGTTGATTTACAACACAACATGTGAAGCACCAAAAAAATTACCACTTGGACCACACACTTCTGAAATTTGTAAGAACTCCCATAAAATGACAACCAAATGTTCTTTAGCGATGGAATACATAACATTCCAAACATGTACTTTGTACTACTAACACTATCTCTAGAAGAGATGATACACTATAATCTTTATCCTTGATATGAGAGGACATAAAGTCATGAGAATTTGGATTTATATTCCTTTGACATACATCAAAATTACATTAGAACTGCAGACTAAAATTATTCAAGGTAGAGCAATGTGAACCTGAAAACTGATACTCTTTACACTAAAAACTATATTATGCCATTTAGCAAAATATTCAACACATTTGTTATGCACTGGATAAAAACTCTTGCACTAGTATAATGGATTACCATCACCATACTCACTCATGCTTTTCCAATCAATTGTACCTTAATGTCAACTTCAATGTTGACATCCAACAATGATGTTGACATCAATGAAAATACTGTATGTGATCATGCTCATGTTTCTAGCAACCACATCAATGACCAAAAATTTCCTCTAACTTCCAACAATATATAGCTAAAAATTTAAAGAACAAAGACATCAATACTTGGAAGTAACAAATGCAAATTAAATGGATTGTTGTACCTTAAGCATTATCAATATCCACTAACAACTAATAATATTTTTTTCTCACTTTCGATCATAAATTATAAATATGTTGACACCTGACTCATGTAATGTCCGTCGTGCAAACCCCAGAGAACACACACAATGCAACTAATTTTTTTTTAAAAAACAATTACATTAAACATGTAATAACACTTAACCATACTCACATAGCACATTACATAACATTAACACACTTAGTTCTCTGGGGCACGCGAGGTTACATCGCAACAACTAAACACAAGTAAAGGTAAAGATTAAAACATAACTATTAACTTTAAAAAAACCATATACAATGATACATCCAATAAACATGATGCGAGTAAGATAGACATCACATAATTACATCCAATAACCATGATACATCTCTTAATAGAGTTACAAAAGATCCTAACTATTACATCAATGTTTTAATAATACATTACAACCTCTTGATAAATGAATTACATTGAGCTTCCCAACATAGGGATTGATACAAGAATAATGAAATATGAAGTACAACTGATCACTGGTACAACTCCACTGTGGAATGCTGAGAAGACAAGACGCTAATGGGGAGCCCAACGGGTGTGGAGCACATTCCACCCAACCATGTGAATTACAAGTAACTCACCCCCCGTGCTCAGAGGTGACGAGGAAGTGAACCCGACCATGAATGTCAACCGACTCAACCACATGATACAAAACAAATACAACTCAAGTATACAATGCACAACCATCGACGTACTCAAATCACATAACAAGTAGGAACCAAAAGACTCATCGCAATAACATGAAGTACTATCAATTAACAATCATGAAACAGAACCACAAGAATTCAAGAAACATCATAAAGAGATAACATCCCGAAGAACTGAACCAACACCCAAAATACATTTCCAAATAAATCAGAACCAATATAAAGAACACGATTCCACAATAACTCTAAATCAACCATTCAACACACCATTCCATGGCAACAAGAACAAGTCAGATGGGTGTCAAGCGGGGAGGGTCATCGCATAGCTCTCATGGGATCCCCTGGCTCTTCCTTCAACTGAGGCGCCGGCACCCATCTATGGATTCCCTAACCCTCGAAATAACATAAATATTAACATATCCAGAGGCGACAAGAAATAGGAACAAGGACAAATCAATAAATCACTTCTAGAGGACTTCAGTAAAACAACACAAACAAAATGTTAGAGTAGAGTGTCATCGCATGGTTTCACATGGATTCTCCAGACAACCTTTCACAAAGTGCCACCTCCATCTCTACATGGATTCTCCAGACAACCAAGTTAAGGTGCCGCTTCCATCTATGGTTCTCCGACACTTCTATCTCAGCCTAGGGGTTACATTTTAAGCGCGATTATTAACCTTTTCAGCGTGGATGGGCGCGTACCGACTCTTTGCCAACCACGGCCTTCTCAGTCCCTTTTAGTCTATGATAGCACTAATAGGCAGATGAGGCTTCACAATTATCTTATTAGTGTTTAATCCCCACCCGTGGTTTATTACTTTAGTTATCACTGATTAATCTAACTCTACGTGGGTTACCCTGACAGCCCTTTTGTGCGCCGGCCCCCACTAGAGCCACTCTCTCTTAGACACTCTATATTAAGAATATCCAACTCAACATGATTTAACAATAAGGAAAACTGGAATCAACAGGGAATTATTCAACCATTTAGGTAATTAACCCTCTCTGCCTAAAATCATATCGCGATAATATTCACCGCTAATAAGTATGTGTAACCTAAATTGTTCATTAACCAAACCGTAACATAAGAACATCAATCTGCGATCAAAAAGCAAAAACAATGTAGTTGTTCCCACTGAAGTCCTAAACACAAATTAGGTTCCTCCTAGTAATTGTAGTCCTGCACTCTTTTCGTAAGTTTCACGACCAACTCCGTAAAGAAAATCAACGAAATAAAATAAAAATGGAATAACTCTGTGAGAAGAAGCAAAATCATGAAATGCCGTGTCCTGGCCAACCTCAAAACGGAACGCATGATCTCACAGTGCCTCAACAAACCAAAGCACAATTTATTTCTATACTATAACGTTGCACTATTCAATTTATTTAATACTCTCATAACTTATTCATAATCTTCTCAATCTCACTATATTATAATAACTTGTAAAAATAATCGTATTAAGTTTATAAATCCAACATACACCCTCAACGTGTATATATATATATATATGCATATACACACACATATATATATATATAAATAAAAATAAACATCTATCAAAAATCCTACTTTTTAAATCATATTATAAAACAACTTTGAATAAAATCATATCCGACTAATATAACAAAAAAAAAAAACTCAAATTACACAAAACACTCCAAAATGAAATGATATAAAGAACACAAGCTCGACAATATTTAAGTAATTTGTTGCCTAAAATCAAACCATAATTTCTATATCAAAATATAATTAATTATTTAAAATATAATAATAACTTAATTTTATTTTACATTAAAAAAAAAACATTAATATTTCACGTCCAAAGAAAATATCATTTCTTTAATAAAAAAAAAAAAACAATTAATAATAACATTGAAAAACAAAATATTAAATGTAAATCTTCTAAATTATAATTATATTATTTAATAAAATGAATATATTTAAATATATATATATATATATATATATATAAATTTTAAAATGAAATAAAAATAAAAACTCAAACCAACTCAATCTTTAAGAAAATAAAAATCCCCAAATCCTGCCGCAGCCATGTAGTACCGGGCCGCCGGATCAAGACAGTCAGCTCGATTTATGCACAGACGTTAGCCAGGACAGTTGGCATGCTGTACCATTCCTCGGACACAGGTCACTTCTCATACTAAGGAATGGGCTGCACGCCACCCGGGATCCCCCAAAACCCCTAATAATAAATTCTACTTTTTTTCTAAACAATGAAAATTTTCGATTTCATTCTTTTTGTAGTTAAAATTTTATTTTATCTTATTTCATTTTTTTTTTAATTTTTTTTTAATAAAATATACCAGTCCGTCCGATACAGGTACGGAGTTCGACGGCACAGAACCATAGTTTTCAAAAAAAATTCAAATTTCCTTTTCATTAAAAATCAATAATAAATACTTCAACATTCCAATAAAAAAAATACCAGATAAACATTTATATATATATATATATTTTTATATATGAATATTCCAATGAATATATATAAAATTATATATATATATATACATAAAATTACATAAACACAGACAATTAATTTTCTGTATAAAATACAGAATCATCACAAATTTAAATATATAATTAAGATAATAAAAAAAAACAAAATTTCAAATTTAATAACACACTAAGAGTGATCCTTTCCTTAGTAAATATAAGAGTGAGCAGTTGAGTGTATTCATACGGAATTCCTATTTAATTTCATTTCTCTTTTGTTTGCTGTGTATTGTTTCCACTAACATAATTTTCTTTCTTCAAAAGGAAACCTATTTGTTTATTCGGATATCTAATCTCAAGAAAATCATTAAAATCTAAATCAGTCGATTTCCTTTTATTTATTTGGTAAAATACAAATTCATTCAACCATAATTTCTGTTTATTTTACAGATTCAGAGAATCAAAGATAAAGACGGGAACCTAGAGTCCTACGCTTCTTGTGAGAATCTGCTGATGCCCGTTTGATTTCGATGACTTCGAAGAGCTCCTTGCTCGTGCTTCCAAATCTTCTATCAAATTTTTCCCTCGAACTTGAATCCTATTTTGTTGTTCAGAAAACTCTCTAGAACATTCACCAGAAACAGATTGACAATCCCTCTCTAAAAACTCTCCTGCCAATACAACAGAAGATTTCAATACCCTTTCTAAAAATTTCAGAATACCAAGCCCCTCTCTTGTACAACTTCTGTAACAAAAATCTCTGTGTGTGTAAAAATTCCCAAAATTCTTAATTCAATAATAGATAATATCCCTCTCTTCACAAAAATTCTAAAAACAAAAAAAAAAAAAAACAAAATCAAATAAAATCATTCTTAAAGCAAACTTTTTACCTTCGTAAATCATATTCTTGTATTGGCTCACCTTTATTCTTTTATTTGTTTTATTATGAATTTCCATTTTTAAAAAACTTTACTTTTGCACAACATCTCTTACTTTATTTTAATTTAAATAATTTATTCTAATAATTATCTTCAACCAGATAATTAATTAAAATAAGTAACACACATTTAATATTTAATTATCATTTAATTGAAACACATGACTTTATAAAAAAAATTAAATAAAACATTTAAATATTTTCATACACATAAACCAAATTAAAATACACACTTATTATCCACCTTTAATTAACAAATTCACAACTTGTAAAATATCAACATCAATCAAATAATCATAACTTATAAAATACCACATTGATAAAAAGACGACAAAATATAGAACACAAACCACAAAGATGACAATTACAGAAATGCACAATACCAAATCAACGAGAGGACCTGACATCATGGAACGGGAGGACTTCATCGTCACCTCTGTATCAACATTTATCTGTTGGGTTATTTGGTGCTCGCCCTGTCCTGCCGAAGCAGGTGGAATCGAGACTTATACCTGCAAATCCTGCATACAAACAAAGTTGTGTACCTGTGCATACATATATATATATATAAAACGAAGCATTAAATCAAAACACTGTGTTGTGAGAAGGAGTCACAACATAGCAGGGCACTCGCGAACGAGTGATGCCATATTGTCCTTCATCACACCTATCCTAACAATTATAATCTAACTGATAAACTAACATTTCTAAACTAACAATTCATCTCATAACATATCTAATTAAACCACTGCATCATATCATAATTATGAAAATGAACTAACATCTAACCAACCACAATGTCATATGAAATAATCAAATCCTCAAGTGTATAAACATAATCACCAATAGTCTACTAATGGAATACAACTTCATCAAATGTCTAACTATCCAACTCAAACAATATCATCATCGTCACAAGTAGCAAACAACCGCATTGAAAAATACTAAATCCTACCAGTAAGAGGAGGGGTATTACATCCTCCCCCTCTTAAAATCGGCTTACTCCTGGAAGCCGGTAAACAAAGGAAATACGATTCCCTAATACGGGAGGCATCCACCCACACCAAGACGGTGAACTAATCACCAATAAAGAATAGAATCAAGCTCACACATAAGAGTAAGAAATAATAATACAAGTATTAGTAACATGGGGGTATTACATCCTCCCCCCCAAGGATATGGCTTACTCCAGGAAGCCATTAAATAGATAAGGGTAAGCACACAACAAACATGCAGAGATCCCACCAAAAATCACACACATAACTCACCTCACTGTAACCACATCACACAATGACACAAGGGTTCATAGTGCATCCCTGATAGGAAGGATATCTGTGCATTGCGCACTACACCGAGGGCCCTATCCTTTCCCATCAGTTTCCTGCACCATTGCCCTAAGACGGCTAACGCAAGAAACTTAGGTTCACAACAAATACAACAAAAAAAATCAAACTCTAGACTCAAGGGACTAAACGCAAGGTTACATAGTGAGCACACTAGTGCCCAGTGTATGAACCTATGCTCTGATACCAAGTTGTAATGCCCGTCGTGCAAACCCCAGAGAACACACACAATGCAACTAATTTTTTTTTTTAAAATAATTACATTAAACATGTAATAACACTTAACCATACTCACATAACACATTACATAACATTAACACACTTAGTTCTCTGGGGCACGCGAGGTTACATCGCAACAACTAAACACAAGTAAAGGTAAAGATTACAACATAACTATTAACTTTAAAAAAACCATATACAATGATACATCTGATAAACATGATGTGAGTAAGATAGACATCGCATAATTACATCCAATAACCATGATACATCTCTTAATAGAGTTACAAAAGATCCTAACTATTACATCAATGTTTTAATAATACATTACAATCTCTTGATAAATGAATTACATTGAGCTTCCCAACATAGGGATTGATACAAGAATAATGAAATATGAAGTACAACTAATCACTGGTACAACTCCACTGCGGAATGTTGAGAAGACAAGACGCTGATGGGGAACCCAACGGGTGCGGAGCACGTTCCACCCAACCATGTGAATTACAAGTAACTCACCCCCCGTGCTCAGAGGTGACGAGGAAGTGAACCCGACCATGAATGTCAACCGACTCAACCACATGATAAAAAACAAATACAACTCAAGTATACAATGCACAACCATCGATGTACTCAAATCACATAACAAGTAGGAACCAAAAGACTCATCACAATAACATGAAGTACTATCAATTAACAATCATGAAACAGAACCACAAGAATTCAAGAAACATCATAAAGAGATAACATCCTGAAGAACCGAACCAACACCCAAAATACATTTCCAAATAAATCAGAACCAATATAAAGAACACGATTCCACAATAACTCTAAATCAACCATTCAACACACCATTCCATGGCAACAAGAACAAGTCAGACGGGTGTCAAGCGGGGAGGGTCATCGCATAGCTCTCATGGGATCCCCTGGCTCTTCCTTCAACTGAGGCACCGACACCCATCTATGGATTCCCTAACCCTCGAAATAACATAAATATTAACATATCCAGAGGCGACAAGAAACAGGAACAAGGACAAATCAATAAATCACTTCTAGAGGACTTCAGTAAAACAACACAAACAGAATGTTAGAGTAGAGTGTCATCGCATGGTTTCACATGGATTCTCCAGACAACCTTTCACAAAGTGCCACCTCCATCTCTACATGGATTCTTCAGACAACCAAGTTAAGGTGCCGCTTCCATCTATGGTTCTCCTGACAGCCTATCTCAAGGCGCCGCTCCATAGGGTTACTCATGCGGAGTCATTAACCTTTCGTGAAGACAAGGCAATGACCTTGCCAACCATGGCCTTCTCAGTCCCCTTTAGTCTGTGATAGCACTAACAGGCGGATGAGGCTTCACAATTATCTTATTAGTGTTTAAACCCCACCCGTGGTTTATCACTTAAGTTATCACTGATTAATCTAACTCTATGTGGGTTACCCTGACAACCCCTTTGTGCGCCGGCCCCCACTAGAGCCACTCTCTCTAGACACTCTAGCACAAGAATATTCAACTGAACATGATTGTATCAACAAGGAAAACTAAACCAACAATGGATCAACCGCGAGGCACAACCCTCTCGCCCAAAATCATACGCATAACGTTCACAACGGTACAACCCAAATGTTCATTAACCAAAACCAGAACATAAGAACAACATCAACTTACAAGATCAAAAGCAAACAACAGTGTTCCCACCTCTAGAAGTCCTAAACACAAATTAGGTTCCTATAATTGGAACGGTTAACTCTAGGGTTTTTCCACATGACCTAACCCCTATTCAAAGAAATCAACTAGAATAAAATAAAATGAATAATCTCGAGAGTGAAGAAATCATAGAACAATGCCAACAACTTAATAAACTTAACCAAAAACGTAAATCAACATCTCAAGAAAGTTCAATAAAATTCAAAGCACAATTTATTTCTATACTATAACGTTGCACTATTCAATTTATTTAATACTCTCATAACTTATTCATAATCTTCTCAATCTCACTATATTATAATAACTTGTAAAAATAATCGTATTAAGTTTATAAATCCAACATACACCCTCAACGTGTATATATATATATATGCGTATACACACACACAGATATATATATAAATAAAAATAAACATCTATCAAAAATCCTACTTTTTAAATCATATTATAAAACAACTTCGAATAAAATCATATCCGACTAATATAACAAAAAAAAAAACTTAAATTACACAAAACACTCCAAAATGAAATGATATAAAGAACACAAGCTCGACAATATTTAAGTAATTTGTTGCCTAAAATCAAACCATAATTTCTATATCAAAATATAATTAATTATTTAAAATATAATAATACCTTAATTTTATTTTACATTAAAAAAAAAACATTAATATTTCACGTCCAAAGAAAATATCATTTCTTTAATAAAAAAAAAAAAACAATTAATAATAACATTAAAAAACAAATATTAAAATAACTTAAAATTATAATTATATATTATTTAATAAAATGAATAATATATTTAAAAATATATATATATATATAAATTTTAAATGAAATAAAATAAACTAAAAAACAAAAAACATTTATGAATTAATCATAAGAAAATAAAAATCCCCTAAATCACGGCCAGGAAATCACCACGCAGACACAAGAACTGACGGCTGTCAGACAAGCATTTAAGACGTAAGCCAAGGCGATAGGGTGGTAAATCGGCCAATATGAGTTTTGCCACCTGACCGAACAATGTACCCTTTCAAATTTCTGACCCGGATGCCGATAATAGTTCGACGGCACAGAACCATAGTTTTCAAAAAAAAATCAAATTTCCTTTTCATTAAAAATCAATAATAAATACTTCAACATTCCAATAAAAAAAATACCAGATAAACATTTATATATATATATATATATTTTTATATATGAATATTCCAATGAATATATATAAAATTATATATATATATATATACATAAAATTACATAAACACAGACAATTAATTTTCTGTATAAAATACAGAATCATCACAAATTTAAATATATAATTAAGATAATAAAAAAAAACAAAATTTCAAATTTAATAACACACTAAGAGTGATCCTTTCCTTAGTAAATATAAGAGTGAGCAGTTGAGTGTATTCATACGGAATTCGTCAGAATTTCATTTCAGTTTGTTTGCCAGGTATTATTTCCAATTTCAACATGAATTTTCTTTTCAAAGGAAAACCTATTTGTTTATTCGATATCTAATCTCAAGAAAATCATTAAAATCTAAATCGTAGTCAGATTTCCTTTTGTTTATTTGCAACACAAATTCATTCAACCATAATTTCTGTTTATTTTACAGATTCAGAGAATCAAAGATAAAGACGGGAACCTGGAGTCCTACGCTTCTTGTGAGAATCTGCTGATGCCCGTTTGATTTCGATGACTTCGAAGAGCTCCTTGCTCGTGCTTCCAAATCTTCTATTGAATTTTGCCCTCGAACTTGAATCCTATTTTGTTGTTTAGAAAACTCTCCAGAACATTCACCAGAAACAGATTGACAATCCCTCTCTAAAAACTCTCCTCCCAATACAATAGAAGATTTCAATACCCTTTCTAAAAATTTCAGAATACCAAGCCCCTCTCTTGCACAACTTCTGTAACAAAAATCTCTGTGTGTGTAAAACTTCCCAAAATTCTTAATTCAATAATAGATAATATCCCTCTCTTCACAAAAATTCTAAAAATTCTAAAAAAAAAACAAAAATCAAATAAAATCATTCTTTAAAAGCAAACTTTTTACTCAAATCTGTATTCTTATTGGCTCACACAATCTTTTTATTCTTTTATTTGTTTTATTGTTTTAATTTCCATTTTTGCAACTTTACTTGCACAACACTTTACTTATTTAATTTAAATAATTTATTCTAATAATTATCTTCAACCAGATAATTAATTAAAATAAATAACACACATTTAATATTTAATTATCATTTAATTGAAACACATGACTTTATAAAAAAATTAATTAAAACATTTAAATATTTTCATACACATAAACCAACATTAAAATACACACTTATTATCCACCTTTAATTAACAAATTCACAACTTGTAAAATATCAACATCAATCAAATAATCATAACTTATAAAATACCACATTGATCAAAAGATGACAAAATACAGAACACAAACCACAAAGATGACAATTACAGAAATGCACAATACCAAATCAACGAGACGACCTGACATCATGGAACGGGAGGACTTCATCGTCACCTCTGTATCAACATTTATCTGTTGGGCTATTTGGTGCTCGCCCTGTCCTGCCGAAGCAGGTGGAATCGAGACTTATACCTGCAAATCCTGCATACAAACGAAGTTGTGTACCTGTGCATACATATATATATATATATAAAATGAAGCATTAAATCAAAACACTGAGTTGTGAGGAGTCGCAACATAGCAGGGCACTCGCGAACGAGTGATGCCATATTGTCCTTCATCACACCTATCCTAACAATTATAATCTAACTGATAAACTAACATTTCTAAACTAACAATTCATCTCATAACATATCTAATTAAACCACTGCATCATATCATAATTATGAAAATGAACTAACATCTAACCAACCACAATGTCATATGAAATAATCAAATCCTCAAGTGTATAAACATAATCACCAACAGTCTACTAATGGAATACAACTTCATCAAATGTCTAACTATCCAACTCAAACAATATCATCATCGTCACAAGTAGCAAACAACCGCATTGAAAAATATTAAATCCTACCAGTAAGAGGAGGGGTATTACAACTCAATTCTAGAGACTTTATGTAGGAATTTGGTTGTGTTGAAATTTAATCCTTGAATATAAGTATAACATTTAATATTTTTACCGCCCATCCTAATTTTTATTCTCATACAAGTTTAATTCTAATAACATGAGAGAATTACTGAATTCTTACATTAAAATAACATAGAATAAAGATGTAATAATATAAAAGTAATATTAATAAAAACTAATATAAATATACATGTCAACATTTACATCTTTGATAATGTAGCATGTATAAAGGTGCTTGAAAAATGTAGATAATAAAGTTACTAAGTAACAAGATATTGCTACTAGCAGAAGGAAACAATATACATTTATCAAAATTATGACAAACTTCATTCCTTCGAAAATCATATCCCATGGTAACTAGTTGACGATGTCCCACTAAAGTGAGATTGTAGAAATTTGACACAAAATGGTTCATGGTTATAGTGGCTCTTTCTTTTAAGAATCATGGAATATACCTTGGTTTAGGGATTCTCACTCCAATGTGCACAACAACCAAAACATCCCCTAGTCCTCCTAGATAGCCATGTTGAACCATCAGACTCACCAAGAACAACACATCAGCCTACTAAACTCCAATGTATAGTAAAAAAGAAATGAACCATGAATAAAGATTGATTTGCACCTAATATCTAACTACAAATTCTACAAATTTGAAGCCCAACACCATCCTGATAATGACTATAGTCCATCTATTGTGTAACTTGAAAATCTATGTAAATCTTTGGCTAATAATTTCTCCTAGAAGGCTAATCGCCATCAAAGATTGGTTAGACAAATTGGTGTATCAAATTCCATAATGATTTTCATACTAGTGGTTTAATCAAGATTATGATGAACTTCATTAGTAATTCTAGTTAAATTTATAAAAAAATTGGACCTTGGTTCTGCATCCCACTATGGTGAAGCATGAGCCGATAATTAAAACATTTAGTACAAAAGATATTGCATAATCTAATTAAGGATCTATATCTTGTTATCTTACCTCAATTTACATGTTTTAAATTTAATTTTTATCAGAAGAATTATTAAATTTAATTGAAAGGTGAGCGAAATTGTCAATTGTTGCATTCACACTTTTTCAGCACATGGAAGAGCCATTGCAAATTGTATGGATTAATATCTAGATTTAGGAAGAGTACTTCAAAGCATTAAAAAGTTAGAGAATTGAGTGGGTTGTTGTACCTTAGTCATTATCAATATCCACTAACGAGTCACTATAAATTTCACTCACTTCTTATTAGAACTTATAAATATGTTGAAACTTGTCTTCATTCTGGAGACTTTATATAAGAACTTGGATGTGTGGAAAATTCATCCTAAAATAGAATGATACGTATTATTTAATAGTTTCTCCACCCATGCTATGATTTTTATTGGCATACTCGTTTTATTTTCCACAAAAATATTTCATTGGTTTGAATACAAGTTTAAGTTGCCAAAATAAATATTTTATCAGTTTTAAAACAAGATTAATTCACCAACAAAAATACTTTATTGGTTAGAGTACAAGGTTAATTCATCAACATAAATCTTTTTGGTTTCAAAATAGGTTTAATTCACCAACAAAAAATATTT
This sequence comes from Sequoia sempervirens, assembly GCA_007258455.2. Lineage (NCBI taxonomy): Eukaryota > Viridiplantae > Streptophyta > Pinopsida > Cupressales > Cupressaceae > Sequoia > Sequoia sempervirens. Next base: position 2,366 of record VDFB02362485.1, on the reverse strand, counting down.
TAATGATTTGAAAACAACTTTAATTCACCACAATTTTTTTTAATTGGTTTGAAAACAAGTTTAATTTTCTAATGAAAATATTTTATTGGTTTGAAAACAAGTTTTAATCACCAATAAAAAAAAAATTGGTTTCAAAAAATTATAATTTACCAAGACTTTGTACAAACTTCTAGTGAATACAATAGATTCAACAATTGAATTTATATTTTTCCTCGAAAAAAATTTGACAAGGTTTATCAAGTTTTTACACCTTTTTTGAGGGGGGGTTCTTAAAATTATCCCTTGATTACATATATGATGAGCATATGGTTGCAAGTACGAAAAAGTTATTGCAAGAATGAAGGTGTTGTCATTGATATCAACTGGTTAATTGGTTATCAACTAGTTGTTGTCATTAATGTCATGGATGAAGATTATTTGGTTTTATATGTCAAGGATATTGAGAAAATTATAAAAGAAAAGGTTGCAGGTATTCAGTGGTTGCTTTGGGTTTTGCTTCAGGATTTTCTCCTATGTTTGTGTGGTTTAGATATATTGATCATGATTGTTGGAAGTTGCTATATCTATATTTTTTTCTTCTGACTTGTTGTACAATGTGGGTTATGTTCACCAATTGTAAACTGTGGTTTTTAGGGTTTCTGGCTAAGGTGCAGGAGAAATGTTGTCAGTTTGAATTTTTTTTTTTTAAGTCTTATGACTTACGATTCTAGACTTAAATTGTTATAATTTTGTTGAAGACATTTTTTTTTTGGAAAGATTGGATCGGGTTAAGGATTGCATGTGCTTAATTATTCTATGTTTTTTATACTAGTATTGCCAACCTTGTGTTAAAAACTACTCTCAAAGATCATAAAGCATGTTGGGACTTATTTGGGCCTTCTCTTAGCACGTGTTTGGGTTTCCCTCATTTTAATTCCACCCTAGAATGTTTTGGCGATAACTTAATTTGAATTTAAATGATGGATGACCAACTTTTGATATGTTTCAAAGTTGAAGATGGTATATATATAGGATTATATATTGGTGAAAGGTGTACAAAGAGTGGTGTGAAGAAATAGAGTAGATTGATGTGAAACAGATGTGAATCAGTGTGTATGTGATGTGACTGAGGAAACTCAGTATAAAATCTAAATGTTGAGTTTCCAGAAGTAGTGAGCTGAAGGTGTACTCTATAATTCATGCATTTTTGCAAGTGGTTGAGTGAATCATGGTGGAAATCTTTGTTGCATTGAGATTGTCTTCTTTGTGTAACATACCTCTTCTATCTTCTTTGTATTTGTGTTGTATTGAGCCCTTCAGGTAGTTAACCCTTGTTGGACAGAGATTCTTGATCCATATAGTCAGTCCTTGTTGTTTTGGCAATGAGCCTTTGTAATCAATTTTTATATTCTCTATATTGTGAGATAATCCTCACCATGGTTTTTCCATGTAAATCTAATGTTATTGTGTCTGTATGTTACTTTTTAGTTTCTACCTTTGCACTTAATGTTTAATCATTTTAGTAGAGTAAATTATTTATGATTGATCTAAGTTCTAGTGGATGTTTTAAAGATTAAATTTGTTGCAAATGATTCACCCCCCTCTCAATTATCTTGTTCAACAATTGGTATCAGAACTTGTTTCCTTGGGGAAGAGATCAACTACTTAGGGAAGGTCTGGGATGGTTGGGAACATCACTTTTGAGTATCTAAAGTTTGATGAAACTAATTATTCTATTTGGAACATAGTAATGGAAGAATATCTGGAGTATTGTAGATATGATGTTGAGAAAGTGTAAGGCCCCACCTTGCATGTGATTAGTAAAGCCCTAATATGTTTTATGTGATCCTAAAATAGATGGTAAGATGTATTATAGATGAAAAATAGTGTGATTATTTGATAATATTCTTGCTTATGCTATCATGAATGTAAGAACCCATTTTGTATCCCCCATTTTATTTCAATCGAATAAGTAGTTAGATGATAATTATGATGAAATGAATGATAAAAAAATATTTTTAGGATTTATGGGCATTAACCTTAATTAATTATGATAGATGCACATGTGAATTGTTGGATATAACTTTAAAGTGTTGGGTTATTTAGCGTATTAAATCTTGGTAAATGGTTCATCGTTAATGTTATAAGAGTTTAAAATGAATTACTAAGGTGGTAAACAAAATGATGGAGTGACTATTTCATTGAATATATTCTTGTATTGGAGTATGTGTGTATTTCCTTTGATTATAATAAAAATTGAACCATTAGGTTCATTTGATGTATTAATGAGTAAATATTTCATGAGTGAAAATTATGTGAATTGGATTAGCTAATAATATGAAGAGATATATGATCAAATCATGATAACTTTGGTAATGTGTAGGAAT
>VDFB02362484.1:0-27618 GCA_007258455.2 Sequoia sempervirens | reverse complement strand
AAATGCAAAAACTCTTGTTGAAAGATTATTCTCAAAGAGAATATTGCCATAACTGGGAAAGGCAAGAAGTCACTTCACGAAGAGAAAAAAAGGGGAAATTGCCAGGAAAAAAATTGTTTTTTTTTTGGGTTTTAATTTGGAAGAGGTTCTAAGGATTATTTTCTAGTTCAGTATTTTGCATCTTTTTGGAAGTGAAGATTTTGGAAAAGGCTTTGGAAATTGTACTCAGAAGGCGAAGCTTTGCTCCAACTTTCAATTCTTCAAGCTTCAAAAAACAGGTTCCTTGTTAATTATTTATTTATTTTGTTGATTTGAAAATATTGCCTATACAAAAATTCAATTTAGTAGAAGTTTTGTTAAATTTGTTAAATATAAAGATTTCCTGAAGAAGAAAATTTGATTAAAGCTTCTATAGAAAATATGTATATTGAATTCTTCTCAGTAGAAAAAATTGTTGAAAATATTTTTGTAGAAAACTTGTTGCCTCTCTGTGTAAAATTATCGAAAATATTTTGTGCATATGTAGAAAACTTTACAATAAAATCAGAGAGCCTCATAGGAAATTATTGTTAAACATAGAAAATTTAAAAAGAAAACAAAGAAACCTTTGTAGATTTGTAAATGAAATTCTCTGGTTAAACTGAGGAAATGGAAATCTAATTGAATTTCCTGTAGAAAATATTATGAGAAATTGGATTGAAAATGAGATCCCGTGTTATGGAAAATGAAAATCCTCTGCCAAATTTGTAAAAATCAAAACCTTTGGTAATTGTAAATTTTACCTGTAGATTTTTTTTTTTTTATGTTCTTCCAGCTATTGTTATTGAATTTAAATTACATATATGTATTTTATCAATATTTATACATATATAAATTCACATTATGTTAAAGAAATCTGAACTTTAAAATAAAAAATAATACTAGAAAAATTGTCGTATGGACGAAAATGAATAGTAATTTTTTAAAAAAAATAAATTAAATTAAGGTTTTTGGGAGGCACGGGGGTTTTTCCCCCACAACCGACCCCCACTAGGGAGACGGTGTGGAGGGCAGTGCCTAGCGCTGCCTTCATAGACAACGCATGGCACTGCGATCCACAACCACAACCCTATGGGGAGGGCTGCGAAGGCAGCCCCACCCACAGCCATAGTCGTGGCTGCAGCTTATGCTACAGTTATTTTAAAATTTTTGTTTTATTTATTTTTAATTGTATATTATTATAATATATTTTATATATAATATATATATTGTATATATATATTTATAAATTGTTAGGAAATTAATAATTGTAAATTGTTACTGATAATTAATAATATAAATAATTAAATAAATATTTAAATATAAATATTTAAATGATTATTTTATTATGATGAATGCGATAAGTGCATGGATTAGAAATTTAAATTACAATGAAATATTTTAAATAGAGAAATTGATGTTTACAATGATGTGTTATTGCGAAATTAGAGATAAACAAATTATTTTAAATTCCTTATTGTTTGAGAATGAAACTATATTTAATACAATTGATTTCAAGTATAATGTTATTGATTTAATTGGATTTACAAAATTTGAATAATAGATTATTTAATTTCCTGAATTGTTTTTAAGTTGTGATCTCTCCTATGCACATTTATGGGCAATTTGAGTCAATTGAGTTAGTAAGTCTTCCAGATAAGTTTAATTTATGGGGGGAGTTGTTATGTGTTTTGGATACAATCCTTTGCGTTAACTTGGGTAGTACACATGGTTCTTTTTAGTTTAGATGCTTGGTCTTTGAACGGGTTGTGATGTTTATTATTATATAGTTGGTATTTGATGTTGGTTTATGTGCACTTTGTCTACCCATAGTTAGTGGAATTAGTTTCCTTATGTTGTTATTAGTGGAGTGACTCTTTATGAGGGCTGACACACAAAGTGGTTCCTGGGTAACTCATGTAGAGTTAGTCTAATCAGTGAAAACTAAATCAATTCATTACGTAGTCTAAAATATTTAACTAGATAAATTATTCCTCGCTCATGGACTCAAGGGCTAGTTCAAACTTGGGGATGAGTCGAGAAGGCCTGGAATGGAAAGATCAATATCTTGTCATTATGAAAGATAATCAATTCCGTAATAGATTGCATGTGGGGTTGAGTTTCGTAAGAGGTTACCAGGGTAACCCAAGATGGGGGCTAGAACCTAGGAAGATTCACTTGGGTAACCTATCCAACATTGTGATGACACTCCACCTATAATAGTAGTGTCTTTGTGAATTTATTGTACTTAATCCTTCAGTTCTAGAAGCAATGTAACCATTATGTTAAGTTTGTACTTGTATGGTTTTGTCTATGGTTTTGCTTGAGACTAGGGTTTGTAGGTTATGTCTAGGGAACCTTTTTACTATCTCCTAGCATTGGGGATAGGCCTAAAGGTACCACTTGGTTGGGTGTAATGTGCACCTTACACCGTTGGGTCCCTAGTTTTTGTTCGTGGTGATGAGTACTTCTTGATTGGAGAGTCTGTGTGTGAATATGTACTTTCTCATATTTCACATTTGTATTAGTGGATACCTTATTTATGTATCACTCCTCAATTGTAATTAGGGAGAATTTTTGTAACATGTAATTGTACACTTTTGTATGACCTACCTCATTTGGAAATGAGTATTGTAAATGTTATTATAAATGCAATGTAAGAATGAATCATATTTGTACTTTATACCTTCAATGATGTAATTTATTTGTTATTAAATGCATGTTCTTAAGTTTATAAGAATTAATCATATGCTATGTTTAGTTACTTTTGTTATTTATGGGATTTCATGTAGTGCGTTGTCGCGTATCTTAGGGAATGTTTGCATTAATGATGTTCATGTATACACTTAAAAAAAAAAAATATTACACTTTTGTAGTCATTGCAACATTCTTTTAGGTTACGTGGCAGGGCATTACAAATTGGTATCAGAGCAAAGGTTCTAACACTAGATGCTTTGGATAATTGTGAGCCCATTAGGTTGTCCTAGATGTTAGACTATGTAGTATTGTTTTCTGTTAGCTTTATAAATTTTGTATCTAAGACTTGTTCTTGTTTTTTGTGTAGGATCATGCCTAGACATCATGGTCGAGGTCGAGGTGGAGGCCGTGGGCTGAACTGCCAAGTTAATACCACTTAGAGCTCTCACAAGAGTGAGCATGCCGAATAGTTGGGTCCTCAATTAGAACAGACAAATGGGGAACAAATTTCAATTCATCCAGAGGTTGGGGGAGCACAGTTGTGTCCCTTACTAGAAGAGGTACTTGCCAGAGTCGGTTCGAGGCAGGAAGTTGATCAAGAGGTGGTTAGGGAACGTGATAGATCTCCTAGGAGAATTGTTAATATTGTAGAGCAATATGCCATAGTTGCAGGACACATGAGATATTTGTTGAGGGCACTCCCTCCTACATTTGATGGCATAGGTGGTGGTCTAGAAGCAGAGACCTGGTTATTAGACTTGGGAATATTTTTTTCTATGCACCCATATGGTAGCAATACCTGAGCTAGATGAGCCATCATGCATCTAAGAGGTTTTTCCTCTACTTGGTGGCGTTTGGAGGAGCAGAAGCTCCATCTAGAGATTGGGTCAATTTCTTGGGAAATGTTCTTAGAAATATTTAGAGCATGTTTCTTATCTGAGCATTGCAGACAACGAAGAGCTGATGAGTTTCATGATTTGCATCAATTGGCTTTATTTGTTGAGTAGTATGAACATAGATTTTATGAGCTCAACCAATATGCTAGAATTGGAGATGATGAGGCGATGTTGGTACAACATTTCATTAGGGGTTTGAACGCCCGTATTAGTGGAGGAGTTAGAGTCTTCGAGCTGAAGACTATGGAGGTTGCTGTGGAGAAAGTGCGTATTGTGGAGGAGAATATGACTATGGCATTGGGTGGACATACAAGTGTCTAGATATGTAGTGCACCTATTGTAGGTTTTGGTCCATGAGGTGGTCAGGTATAGACAGGAGGTTCCTCTCAGAATCAATAGACACTTGCTAAGGGTGGGAAACAACAACAACATAATCCACAGTCTCAATAGGGTAATAGTTCTCAGTCAGGAAAGAACCGTAACTGGTGGCGCAATAAGCGCAATCAACAGGATCAACCAACTTAGAATGCATAGTCTACAGTTAGTAGAGGTAGCTTTCAACAATCTAATGCACCTTCAAGTGGCAAAGGATTTGGTAGAGGTATTGGTTATTCTTGTGGTCAGTAGGGAAATATTGCTAGATAGTGCCCTATGAGAGGTTCATTAGGATATGGGTAGCGATCGATAGCTTCTGAGCCTACAGTTGGAGATGTAGGTTGTTCACATATAGTTTATGCTGTGGTAAATAACCACCAGAACGATCATCAGAATACTATGGTCAAGACTTTAGGTTGGTTACAGGGTATTAATGTTACTATTCTTTTTGATTCTAGAGCTACTATTTCATTTATTTCACCTACTATTGTTGAGCGATGTGGTCTTGTGGCGATAAAGCAAGGTGGTAAGTGGTAGGTAGAATTCGCCTCTGGGGTGAAGGTAGTTTTAGAGAACCTTGTACACAATTGTGGATTAAGAATTGGTTCGCTATCTACCTTAGTAGATCTTCATGTTACACCTCTTGGTTCGTATGATATTGTTTTAGGTATGGATTGTTTAGAATCTCATCATGCTATGATTGATTGTCAACTAAAGACAGTAAGTTGTATTAATGATTCTTGTGCTAAAGTTGAAATCATTGGTGTTCAGAGACCCATCTCTTTACAGATGATTTTTTCTATGCAATTGAAGAGATTCCTTTGTCAGGGTTGTCAACTGTTTGCAACAATATTTAATGACTTCGAGGTAGGGGAGAGTCGAGAGATATCTCTTGATGGTCACTCTATCCTTAGAGAATTCGCAGATGTATTTCCTAGTGATATACCTGGTATGCCATTGAAATGAGATATTGATTTTAGAGTTGACCTAGTTCCTAGAGTAGAGCCTATATCTCGAGCCCCATACAAAATGACTACTTAGGAAATAGAAGAGCTTTGTATCTAGTTGGAGGAACTTTTGGCTAAGGGTTTTATTCGTTTGTGTGTTTCTCCTTGGGGAGCACCTGTCATCTTCCTAAATAAGAAGGATAGATCACTCAGATTGTGCATTGACTATCGTCAATTGAACAAAGTAACGATAAAGAATCAATATCCTTTACCCAAAATCAATGATCTTTTCGATTAGATCAAGGGAACTAATGTGTTCTCTAAGATTGATTAGAAATCAGGTTAGCATTAGTTACACATTGCAGAAGCGGACATTCATAAAACAACATTCTGAACTTGTTATAGGCACTACAGATTCACAGTAGTACTATTTGGGTTAACAAATGCACCATCAATTTTCATGAGTTTGATGAATGGTGTCTTTCACACATACCTTGATAATTTTGTTCTTGTGTTTCTTGATGATATCTTGATCTATTCGAGAAATATAAAGGAGAACGAAGAGCATCTGAGATAGGTATTACAGTGCTTGAGGGAGAATCAATTATACACAAACCTAAAGAAGTGTGACTTCTTTCAAACTGAGGTGAGATACCTTGGTCATGTGATTTATGGAAAGGGTATTCCTTTGGACCCTTCAAATATCCAAGCCATTGTTGATTGGCTTGTGCCTACTAATGTAGTTGAGGTTCACAGTTTTATGGGTCTTGCTAGATACTATAGATGGTTTGTTCAAGGGTTTTTTAGGATTGGGCACCCCATTACTTCTCTTTAGAGGAAAGGGAAGAAATTTGTCTGGATAGATCAATGTCAGTTGGCTTTTCAGACACTTAAGGAAAAGCTGACTAATGTGCCTATATTAGTTGTTCTTGATCCTGCTAAGGATTTTGTTGTTTGCACTGATGCGTCTTTGGAGGGTTTAGGAACAGTATTGATGCAAGAAGGACACATGATCACTTATGAGTCTTGCAAACTCAAGGATCATGAACTGAATTATCCCACTCATGATTTTGAGCTTACCTTAGTTGTTCATTCATTGGTTTGATGGAGGCATTTTTATTGGGTCACCGCTTCGAACTTCATTGTGATCACTATAGTCTACAATATATTCTTACGTAGCCTAATTTGAATGCTAGACAAAGACGGTGGATGGAGTTCTTATGTGAATATGATTTTGAGGTGAAATATGTTCAGGGAAAAGAGAACATAGTGGCTAACGCTCTCAATCGCTGATGACATGAGATTTCTGCTATTACTCTTGGAGTTGATCTGAGGAGCCAAAATTTAGCAACACTTCCTACAGATAGATTGTATCAGGAGGTGAAGATTGAGATTGAATCAGGTAGACCCTTGGAGGGTAGATTCACAGGGTATACTCTTGAGTCAAATGGTTTATTGTGACATTTAGGTTGTATATATGTATCAAATTCAGAAGGTCTTCACACGCTGATTATGACTGAGGCACATCGAGCACCTTACTCAACTCATCTTGGTGTTAAGAAGATGCATATGGATCTTTGACAGTTGTATTTTTGGCCTAGTATGAAGCATGATATCGCTGATTTTGTATTGAGATGTCTTGAGTACTAGAGTTAAAGCTGAGCATCAACATCTCGTACAATTATTGCAGCCACATCTCATTCCTGAATGGAAATAGGATATTATATCGATTGATTTCATTCTTGGATTACCTATGTCATCACATCGACATGATGCCCTTATGGTTACTGTTGACAGATTGACTAAGGTCTAGCACATTTTTCTCTAGTTCGATCATCTTATAATGCTTCATCTGTAGCTAGGATATTCATGGGGGATATTGTTAGGTTGCATGGAATTCCTCGTAGGATTATATTAGATAGAGATTTTGTGTTTACATCAGCCCTATGGACTTCATTACAACATGCTTTAGGTACACAGTTGAACTTCAATTCAACATATCACCTTGAGACCGATGGTCAAACAAAGAGATTCAATCAAATTCTTGAGGATATGCTTAGAATGTATGTAATGGACCAACAATCATGTTGAGAAGATTATTTGTACTTAGTGGAATTTACCTACAATAATGGGTATCAAAGTTCCATAGGTATGCCCCCTTTTCAAGCGTTATATGGACATCCTTTGTTGGACTCCATTGAGTTGGGATCGACTTGAGGATAGCATTTTACTTGGACCTGAGATGTTACGAGACATGGAGCAACAAGTTAATCACATTAGAGAACATTTGGTAGTAGCAGAAGATAGACAAAAGAAGTATACCAATGTGCATAGAGTGGATCGCCAATTTTCAGTTGGTGATAGGGTATTTCTTTGATTGTGACCACAAAAGAGTCCAATCCATTATGGAAAAGGATCTAAGCTTGTGCCTCAATTTATTGGACCATTTGAGATTTTAGAGAGGATTGGTCCTGTGGCGTATCGACTTGCCTTACCACCCAGTTTGTCACGTATTCATGATGTCTTCCATGTTTTAGTTCTTAGACCTTATCATCATGATATTTCACATGTACTTGATTGGAATGCATTACAGGTAGAGGACGAGCAGCTAGCTTTAGATCCTGTGGGCATTCTTCAGCGCCAAAGGCTCGTTCTCAGGGGTCCAAACATTGACCAAGTGAGGATCCAATGGGATCCTAGTGATGAGGCATCAACTACTTGGGAGGATGCAACATGCATGAGGGAGCTTTATCCCTATTTGTTCGCAGGATTTTAGAAGTAAGCCTGATCCTAGGGGGAGGATGTAGTACCCCTCCATTTTGCTTATGTTTTCTAACAGTATGTTTTTACTTTGATAGACCCTGATACTTTGTTTTGATGTATTTGATCACTGAAAATAGACCGATGGAGGATTTATTTTATGATGTGATGATACACTAATTGGATGGTGATTATTTGTGACATGCTTTATGTTAGCATAGATGTTTACTTGAGATGATATTGCTATATATACACTCATGGTAGTTTAATTGATATTTATTTTGTCAGTTCGATGTGACATTGTATTGGTGAGGGGAACCTAATTGCATCACTCGCTTGCAAGTGCCTTGTGATTTTCGTGATTTTCTATTCACAGTGTGTTTGAATCATGGATTATGTGTATACATGTATGATATATGTCTGATTGCAGGATTGCAGGTACATGACATCGAATCCACCTAGTCTCATAGGTTTGAGCATGTCCAGGCTCAACGGTAATGAACTGATTGGGAGATAGTAACGAGGTTTTTCCTAGTCTAGCCAAAAACCTAGTCACAGTGTGTCGTTAGTTTAGGCCTGGTATGTTTGGTTGTCACGTCTACGTTTGCCTGGTTAATTATTATTTATTTATGCAAGGTTTATTTTATGAAATTAATGTTAGATTAATGTTCTTAATGATTCAGTGCTTATTTAATTAATTTTAAATAATGTAGTTAAAAGCTTCTCATTTTATTTAATTAATTAAATTAGTTTATTTGGTAAAATAATTTATTCTTTGTGATTAAAATTATTTTATTAAATAAATAAATTAATTGATTAAATTTTCTTGATTGAGTGAATAAATTATATATAGTTTAAATACTTTTATGTGAATTGGAATTTTAATTTATATAAAGAAAATGAAATTAATTTTAAATGTTTAAATTAATAAAATAGTGAAAATTCTTTATAATTGTCAAAAGAAAATATTTGTGAGTTTGTTAGAAGATATTTTAGATTAGCCATGTGTGTGAGTAAAATTAAATGCAAAAACTCTTGTTGAAAGATTATTCTCAGAGAGAATATTGCCATAACTGGGAAAGTAAGAAGTCACTTCACGAAAGAGAAAAAAAGGGGAAATTATTGGAAAAAAATTGCTTTTTTTTTGGGTTTTTGGTAAAAATTTGGAAGAGGTTCTCGGGATTATTTTCTAGTTCAATATTTTGCATCTTTCTAGAAGTGGAGATTTTGGAAAAGGCTTTGAAAATTGTACTTAGAAGGCGAAGCTTTGCTCCAACTTTCAATTCTTCAAGCTTCAAAAAAATAGGTTCCTTGTTAATTATCTATTTATTTTGTTGATTTGAAAATATTGCCTATACAAAAATTCAATTTAGTAGAAGTTTTGTTAAATTTGTTAAATAGAAAGATTGCCTAAAGAAGAAAATTTGATTAAAACTTCTGTAGAAAATATATATATTGAATTCTTCTTGGTAGAAAAATTTGTTGAAAACATTTCTATAGAAAACTTGTTGCCTCTTTGTGTGAAATAACCGAAAAGATTTTTGCATCTGTAGAAAACTTTACAATAAAATCAGAGAGCCTCATAGGAAATTATTGTTAAACAATAGAAAATTTAAAAAGAAAACAAAAGAAAACCTATGTAGATTTGTAAATGAAATTCTCTGGTTGATCTCAGGAAATGGAAATCTCATTGAATTTCCTGTAGAAAATATTCTGAGAAAATTGGATTGAATTTCTTGTAGAAAATATTGTGAGAAATTGGATTGAAAATGAGATCCCTTGTTATGGAAATTGAAAATCCTCTTTCAAATTTGTAATTGTAAATTTTGCCTGTAGAAAACTTTATTTATTTTTTTATGTTCTTCTAGCTATTGTTATTGAATTTAAATTACTTATATATATTTTATCAATATTTATACATATATAAATTCACATATTGTTAAAGAAATGTGAACTTTAAAAACAATAATAATACTGGAAAAATCACGTACGGGCGAAAATGAACAGTAATTTTTTTTCTTTAAAAATAAATTAAATTAAGGTTTTTGAGAGGCACGGGGGTTATGCTCCCACAATATACCCCCACTAGGGAGATGATGTGGAGGGCAATGCATGGCGCTGCCATCCACAACCACAACCATGTGGGGAAGGTTGCGAAGGTAGCCCCACCCACAACCACAGCCGTGGCTGCAGCTTATGCTGTGGTTATTTTAAATTTTTTGTTTTTGTTTATTTTTAATTATATATTATATTTATAATATATATATATATATTATATTTATAATATATATATATATATTATATTTATAATATATATATATATATTATAAATATAATATATATATTTATAAATTGTTAGAAAATTAATAATTGTAAATTTGTTATTGATAATTAAATAATATAAATAATTAAATAAATATTTAAGTATAAATATTTAAATGATTATTTTATTATGATGAATGTGATAAGTGCATGGATTAAAAATTTAATTTACAATGAAATATTTTAAATTGAGAAATTGATGTTTACTATGATGTGTTATTGTGAAATTAGAGATAAACAAATTGTTTTAAATTCCTTATTATTTGAGAATGAAATTATATTTAAGACAATTTATTTCAAGTATAATGTTATTGATTTAATTGGATTTAGGAAATCTGAATAATAGATCATTTAATTGCCTGAATTGTTTTTAAGTTGTGATCTCTCCTGTGCACGTTTATGGGAAATTTGAGTCAATTGAGTTAGTAAGTCTTCCACATAAGTTTATTTTATGTGGGAGTTGTTATGGGTAAAACACACAAACCCCGCGGTCATACTTTTATAAAGCGAATCGGGCCAACAAAGAAAAAAAATTAACTTAGACCACATAAAAGTGGTCTTTATGTTTTGAATTTCAAATATGTAAACTAATGAAATGTAGAACTTTGTGTAGTTTTATTCCTATACTTTTAAAATTTTAAAAATTGTTTTTATTATGTTTCTTTTATCAATTTAAGGACAAATTTTGAATAAGTTGAAAATTTCATAAAAGAGTGATCACCGTGAAGAAACAAAATGAAAACTCTTCCCTATATTTTTTTCCAAAGGTCATTTCAATATCTTGTGCATGGGAAAAAAATCACATTTTGATGTATATTTTGCTCATAATAACGTTTTAAAGTCGGACATGTCAAAATTTGACAGTTTTCACGGGCCGTCAACTATTTTCAATTTTTTTAATCATTTTCAAAAAAAAAAATATACACTTTTGAAGAAGACTATCTCCTCTTATGCCCCATATAATATTTAAAACATTTAATAATTTTACTTATCTTTTTAATATCTTAATCAAATTTCTCTTTTTTTATTATTTTAAAGTCTATACTTGCATTATTTTAAAAATAAAACATCTTAAAACTAATCAAAATATTATAAAAATTATATATTTGTATTCTACACTTCAAGCTCTACAAAAGGATATTTTTATTTTTTGCAAAAAGATCAATCTGACTAGAGAAATACTCTGCCAAAGATGAATGTTTCAAAATTTTTTGAGAAATGATGAGTTGGCTACCATGTAGGATGCCAACTAGACATTTTCGGTCGACATATTTTCAGCCGATAAGGTTTCGACTGAAACCTTCTCAATCAGTAATGTATTGGTCAAAAACTAATCGGTCGAAAACCTATCGACCGATAAGTACTTGGCCAAAAATAACTAAAATAAAATAAAATCATTTTCTTTCTAATTTCTCAAATTAAAAAAATTCAAAAATAACAAATATTTCAAAAATTTCTTGACTGTTTTCGATTAAAGAAGGTTTATTTCGACATTTTAGAAGGTTTATAATTTCTAAAATTTACAAGACTTATTTCATTAAAAAAAAAAAGGCATTTGGAGAAGAGGAGAGATATTTTTAAGGTATGTATTGATCTTCAACTTATTTAATTGATTATGTTTTTATGAAAGATGCATTTGAAGTTTGTTTTCACTATTTTTTTTAATTAAAATATTAACATCAAAGAAATATTTGTAGAAATATATTTATTATTCAATTAAAAATATTTTATGTTTTGCATGTTTATGTTTATTAAAAAAATTTGTTTAAATATTTTATGTTTATGTTTTGCATCTAGTTACAAGCTTTTTAAAATATTTATGCTATATTACATGTACATGTTTCATGGAAAGCTTATGTGTGTACAAATTTGTATGTAGGCAATCATTCAAATTTGAGTGTAATTTGTGATGGGAAATCCAAGGGCTAGATCGAGGAAGTATGATCGAACATGAGTAAGACAAAGAAAGAGAAAAGCGGATGAAGGAACATCTACTGAACAACAACCCATGGAAAATATTGATGATCAAGGTGACATACAGGTACAAGAACAAACTGAACCTAGTACTAATATAAATGTTTTGGACTATGGTATGGAAAATTTGATGGAGATGGATGAAGATTCTCTTTTCAATAATACTTCATCTGAAGATATGTTATCTGAAAGCACATTAAAATTACACTCTAAAAAAATATGGGATGAATTTTTTGAAGAGAAATCTCTAATTGGAAGAGCATAGTTAATTGCAAAGTTATTTAGACGAAAAGAAATGACCCCTGTTTTGGAGTTGTTAGGGGTTGATAATAGGAAAAGGTCATCAAATTTAAAACAAACAATTGTTGAAAACCTGCAAGAAGCATTAGAATGTATTGAAAAGAAGAGTCGATCTAGTGATTTAAGTGTTGCACGTAGAGCGTTGATGACTGTAATTTCTAGTAAGAAATTATCATATAGAAGACAAGTTCAAGAAATTTTTGAATTACTAAATGTTTCTAGGAGAACTGTTCAAAGATATATTGAAAAGAGAGATGAAATAGATGGAAAATTTGAGAAAAAATGGGTAAATATTTGTAGGGTTCCTCGAAAAGATAGAATTTCAGAAGATGTAAAGAAACAAGTAGTTGAATATTGGACCACCCACTCTCGTGTTTCTTCCAATAGAAGGGATACTATACAGATAATAGGTGATGATGGTACAAAAATTTCTCATCCAAAACATTTTATAGATACAACACAAAGTGAACTTTTTGAAGCATTTAAACAAGAATTTTTAAATGTGAAGATTTGTCAAAGGATGTTTGAAACACTACGACCATCATTTGTATGTATAAATAAAGTATGTGAAATTTGTTGCTATCGAAATCATGTTGAATTTGATCTACACCTACAATCATATAGAAAAGTTATGACAACAATTGATTGAAATTTAGCCATCCCTGGAAGCACAACACAATTTGTGAAGTCTCTTCTATGTGAAAAATCAGAAAATTCGGATGAATTCAATGTTCAGTGTATAAAAAATGTATGTAATGATTGTGGAGATTTGAAGAATCTTTTACATGTTGACAATAATGAAATGCAAGTTACTTGGAAGAGATTTGAATATGAGACATACTTAACGAAGTCAAGAGTTGAGTCAAAAAAATTGTTTCAAAGAGAGTGGATTGTCTATTAAATGAATTCATGAGTAAATTTTGTAATATCATATATCCAATATTATCCAATGGTGCAAGATGGCAAGCTACAATTTAGTTATTCAAATAATTTCACCAAAGCTGTATTCTCTCTATTGTAGATTTTCCGAGAACTATACATTTAGAATAGTCCTCAAACCGAGATCCAAAGTCAATATTATTATCATTAAGAAAGTTGCAATCTTCGTGGTAAGTTTGCTACATGCATGTAGAGTTAGCAAAATTTATGGAATACAAAGTGTAGCATAGATAGAATTATCATAAAAAAAGGGTTCACTTTTATAATGCTAATGACGTAATCATGATAGAAGCTATGTAGCTCATTGTTTCAAAATGTTTTTGAAGACCTAAGACGACATGGCATAAATCAAGAACAACATTGGATATAGTCTGATGGATGTGCTGGTAAGTACATTGGTTTTTAAATTATTTTTATTTAATTTATATTTACTTTTAACTTTGAGACTTAAATTGTTTGATTGCTTAAATCTATATATATAATTACTTTTTTGAAGCTAATTTGGTTTTCAAGTGTTTAATTATTTATAACTTCACAGGACAATTTAAGTCTGCAAAAGCCTTTGTTTGGTTAAGCAGTCAACATGCTAGACGCAACACCAAATTTTTGTGGAATTTTTATGAGAGTGGACATGGAAAAGGAGAGCACGATGGAGCAGGAGCATGTGTGAAGCGTGCACTTCATCAACATGAACTTGCTGGTATGTAAAGTTTTCACCATATATATATATATGTCCAATTTAGCTTGATATTTTTAAAAAGATTCCAGATATATATATTTAATTTAACTAAATTAAATTCTTTTAAGTTCCTTGAAAGTAATAGGTGACAAATTGTGCCAACTTGTGTGTAACTTGTAGGTAATGCCATACGGAATGCAAACGAAATTGTTGAATGGTGCAAAAGTCTTTTTTCTGCTCGCGACTCAACATACAACACACGGTATTTTTGGGAAGTTATAGGTATGTATGTCTAGTCAAAATTTGTTAAAAATTTGAATTTCAAAGTTCAAGTACATACATGATTTCAAATTGAATTTTCTAGTTTGAATTTAAATAGATATTGATCGATCAAATCCTTATAATTGTCAAGCAATTCATGGTATTAGAAATCTACATCAAATCATGACAACGGGGAGTAGTAGGCCTTATGTAATGAATGTGAGAGAAAAATCATGTTTTTGTATTGATTGCATTGAGGACAATACAAATATTGATCAATGTGAGAATATTAGAGATGGGTATGTTTCACAATGGGAAATGAAACAATTAATATCAATGCCTCCTTTTGTTGAAGATGACAATGTTGATGTCTACGATCCACTATATTCAGCTGATTACGAATGTGTATCTGATTTAGTTGTTATAGGTATGTCCAAATTGATTAATTTAGTTAAAATCAATATTTAAATTATATATATATATATTAGATATGTTTAAGTAAGTTTCAAATATAAAATATAATTTTTTACAACTTTTAAATGTATAATTTACTTAAATATGTAAATATGTGGTGTGTGTACAAGAGATATTTTTGTTGTAGTTGCAGATCTTGAAAATGCGGAAGGTGTAGATTACTATCTACTAAGATGTAATGCTAAACTCAAAGTGCTAGCAAATTGGTTGGAATTGGATGATGCCGTGATGGTGATGGACAAGTATATCCCATTGATCGCCGTTATCACAATATATTATCAACAAATAAAGATAGATAAAAATGGTATCATATTTGTTGATTATAGGCCAGGACAAAAGGTTCTACATTACAGTCACTTAGTTTTGGCAACAAAAATAAATTTAGAAAATTTACCTAAAAGAGGATGTGCCAAACAAAAGTGGAGGTTGCCTATTGAAGATCATGAGAAGATTTTAGAGATAATTAAAGATAGGATCCAGATTCTATGTACAGGAGCTTTAAGTTGTTTTTTGGATACATGTGTACACATTTATGACTCCAAATCTAGATAATATATATTTGTATTGATTGGACATGTGACATGATTTAGAATGGGTTTTTTTTTTTAGAATGTGACATGTATGTTAGATCATATATATGCTTGATACAAAACCTACTGACTTTAAAAATGTTTTCATTTACATTTTTCCTAAATTCCTTTAAATCATCTATATTTCCAATTGCATTTTTACATGTTGGACATGGTTCATTCTTTTAAGTTCACTCTTGAGAATCTCTAGAAATTCCTTTATATCATCTCTCTAGATTCCTTGATTGTAAATTTTAATGTTTGACATGGAATTGTTAAATTTTCACTTTCAAATCTTTGAATTTAAATATTTGTTCAACTCCACTTATATACATGAGCTAGATTGAATATATATATACGTGCAACAATTTGTACAAAACCTAGTCTATGTTCCAATTTTGCATTTAAATTTATTTACGTTCCGCGGAATTCTTAAGTTCACATTCAAATCTTTCATTTCATTTGAACATTCAACTCCACAAACTTATATAATTATCTAGTTGATTTGGTGTTTGAGTGGTGAAGAATCTAGACATAAATGTTGTCTCTAGTTTTCTTTATTTTTTATACATTACTAATGCACAACATTCAATAATTTTAAATGATCATCTGGATTTTCATGTATCTTAATCATCACATCCTAATTTTATTATTTTCATCAAGTAAGCATCCCTCATCCTAATCATCAAGTTAAGATCAAGTTTTATCAAGTAATAACCCATTTAACCATAATCATCCTAGAATCATTTAAAAATTATCCATCTAGATCCATCTCAACCATACATACATTCTCCATCCTTAATAATAAAAAAACATCACTTGAACATCAAAATTTGGTTACTTGGTCTCAATCTAGTTCATACATCATATTGTCCTTTCGTCATCACCCAAAGCTTTCAACATCTAGGGACCTTATCCTTAATTTGGACTATCATCCATTTCAAATCCAATCTCCTAATAAAAAATCACTTGACCTTATAATTTGATTTCATCTTTAAAATCCAAATTTGCTTAAGAACATTAGCTCCTATCTTTTAAGTATAGAACTATTATTTATCCATTTTGTTAATGTTAGATTGTATCCAGGTTCTCTTGGTTTGGTCTTTCTTGTTCACCTCAAGGTGCATTGGAATATATGAACATTGTAGTGAATCATAGTGATGGTGTTTGGGGTGCTTGAGATAGATACATTTTGGCATCAATTTAACTTTGTTTACCATGTATAGCTTGAGACCATGTATGTAATGGTCCATCTTTCCAGTACAATTAAATATGGATTGATCAATTTTTAATTTATATATAGAATTGTCATCCAGGAAGATCTAGATCTACTTGATCAATTTTTAATTTATATAGAATTTTCATCAATTTTTAATTTAATATTAAATGTGCATGACTTTCAAGATTTAAATATATATATCAATTTCCAATTGCATATATATAAATGTTCCACATGGAATTCTTAAACTTTCAAGACTAGAAATTTGATTTCATTTACATTCAACTCCACTTATAGCTTACATACTTTCTTTGAATTATATGGTTCATTCTTAAGTGAACACTTTCAAATATATATATATATATATTGTTTCATTTACATTCAACTGGACACAAGTATAGCTCATCATCTAGTTCAAGAATTCTTTGCATGCACATTCAAATGAACATGTGTATTAGATTATATGGAATTAGAAATTAGGTTCATGTATAGCATGATATATGCACAATTTAAATGTATTTAACCTATACTAACTTTAAAAATGAACATTGAGAGCTTTAAAGAATTCAATCTAACTATCATCTATTTCCAATTGCATTTTTATGTTCTACTTTAAAATATAGCATTAATCTCAAGCATATTTGCATTCAATTTTTTCTATTTCTTGACCTATTTATTAAATACAAATTCATTTGAACTATTTATTTAAATTAATTACATGTACATGTCCATCTTTTTAAATTTACAAATAGCAACCATTAGATAGTGGAGTCCAACATTTTGATTTCACAATGTAAAGTTATCTATATGTACAACAAGTGCATTTGAACAAGTTACAATAATTTAAATTTAAATAAAGGTACTTGTTCCTTGCTAAATAAATAAAACCATAAACTAATTTAATGCATGATGTATTTATAGATGTAATGTAAGTGAGTTCATCAAACCATAATAATGCACGTATATAACAAACCTAGATTCAAACCATAAAACATAACTGTATGAATGTGACATGTAAATCATAACAAGTATATATGTGTACCATAAAACATAAGTATGTAACACGTGCAAATGTTCAATACATAAATCATAAAAAGTGTCTCCAACATGTAATAATATGATCTCAAACATGTAATACTATAAAACAAATCTCAAAGAGAGGGATGTCTGGTATGAATAGAATCATCAGATCTCTGGCTCGATCTATGGCTCTTTCTTGATTCTCTCCTTTATCTGCACCGGCCCTCCTCGATCCAGGCATAGCCCACTGGATTCACGCTATTCATCAGCTTCTCGATCCAAGATGTGGATCCATGTCCATCCGGCACATCTCCACTCGGTTCTAGCCCTCATCCCAACTCTATGTGTTCAAGTACACATATATGTAAAATTATCTAAAAAATTTACAATGTACTTGAGTTCAATGTGTTCAAACTTAAAACATCAAGTAATTAGTTTTTTAAAATTAAATTTAAATGTACCTCATCTACATACTGCATGGGATCGCCATCATGCTCCAAATTTCCAAAGTCTAGGAATTCACCATACTGCTTAAAATTTTCAAGTACACAATTTCAATCAGAAGTTAAACCCCTAGAAGTTTTTAAAATGCATTACATAAATTTTTAGAACACAATTTTAAAAATATATACATGTATTTAAATTATAAATTGAAAGTACCTGTTGTGCCTGCTTGAAAGCTCTACCAATGTCACTAAGATCACGAGAATGTAAAGACATCATAGGGAGCTCTGTAGCATGTACAGTATCAGTAGCAAAAAGAAGTCGACTATATGTCCCATGGATAGGATCAGGTGTCGCAGTAGCCTCAACGTGACCTGTAACATCCTGATGACCACCTGGGCAAGCTAAAGGATCAACAAAAACATGATGTGCATGGGATTCTGTAGGCTGATGTGGAATATCCTGAGCTGCATTTGCCACCCTGTGGCTCATATGTGTATGAGGATATCATTGTCTAATAAAGTCTGGTACCCTGTCAAGAGAAATCCCATGGTCCTCACTGATAACCTAATATGCTGCTAGTAAATCCAAAATTGAGAGTCTACACGTATTACGTAGAGTCGTGTGGGTCATATGCTCGACATCTGCAAGAGTAGGTAGATCGGCACTAATAAATGGATCATACGATGCAGATGTAGCCTCAATGGGAGGAAGGTTGATCCGTGGGCATAATAAATATGTACCAACTCAATCAGATGAAATATGATCAATCTGCATCGTAATAGAGGCAATGTTTTCAAAAATATGACTCTGAGTGGACCCTGTTACTGCCTCCCCTACTGCTGCCAATTCCAAACGTTTTGGTAAAACCAAAAGGTTTGGGCCAACTAATGCCCTCTTGTCCATAAGTGGTGGAAAATTTGAAGGTCTAAACTGTGGTTTGTCAGAAAAATAGCCTTTACCTTAGCCAGCATGCTCAGGATAAGATGTGTAGTCCACCTCTATATGTAAATGAAATTCTGCATATAACTGTTTGACAAAATACAATGGCAGCTCATCATTGTGAGGCCATCTATGATGTGATGCCAACCATCTAGGGTATATGAATGGCGCAACAAGAGGATCTTCACACCTTGTAACCACATATCCTCTAATTTTATTTTTTCCTCTATAAAATGGGAACATGGATAACACATTTTCACCTTAAACTAATTTGGCAACTTCTCTATGTTTCACTGTGCCAGTAACACTCCTGGCAAGAGAAAAATAAAACTGTTCAATGTTGATTTCATCATAAGGATTGTATGATTGAATTGTCTCAATCATCTTAATAATCTCTTGTCTAATAGTGACTAATCTATCTCGATTAGCCAAATTGGGGGAGTTGTGAATTGTTTGCTCTAAACATTTTAGAGCATTGTCCAATCTAGCAATACTATCCTGAAATATATTTGATCTAGTTTGAGCTTCTCGCTTAGAACGAGGGGAATGATGAGATCCCTCATCGGCCATGATATATATAAATAGATAGAGATCTGCATATCATTAAAACAAAATTACATAATGAACTAAACAAATTTAAACTGATTTTTTTTCAAAACTAAAAAAATATATATTTAAATTAAAGGTAAAATTTTCAAGTTTCAAAACTAGAAAACATTTTTTAATTTAAATGTATCTAATGAGATCTAGTTCAAACTTTATATCTATCGAGCTATGTGAACCTATTAAATCATAGATGCATGTAATATTCAACCAAGAGTAAATTTGGAAAAAAAATATTTATCCTTTCAACCACTCTATACTAAAATTTTGATCAAAATAAAAAAATACTCTTCATTACAATTGGTCACATATGATCTAGCCTTTCTTTGTAATCAATTATTTTTTAAATCAAACACTAGAAATTATAAAAAGGTTAACATAATTTCCTTAATTTTTCGATCTAACTTAAAACATATTAAAGTAATAAAGTTAAAATTCTTTGAAATAAATTCCTTAGGAGTAAAATATAAACATATAGATACATGTGCATATATCTGTATGTACACATGTATGTATGTGGGAATGCATGCACGGCATGGGTATTATTACACATATTATTATTCCTCTTTGGAAATAAACCCCAGGAACAAAACATAAAACTGACATCCACATGCGCATTACATCCCAGATGTATCAATACGTACGCATGCTGGAGGATGTGCACGCAGCATGCATGGCATATACATACATACATCCTGCGTGTGCAT
This sequence comes from Sequoia sempervirens, assembly GCA_007258455.2. Classification (NCBI taxonomy): domain Eukaryota; kingdom Viridiplantae; phylum Streptophyta; class Pinopsida; order Cupressales; family Cupressaceae; genus Sequoia; species Sequoia sempervirens. The sequence continues at coordinate 7,472 of VDFB02362484.1, read as the reverse complement.
AAAATACGCATTGGTTATTATGGCGGTGCGGCATCCGTATGCATGCATAAAAGCGCTTAGCGTATATTACATATGCATGCATTGATTTAACATATATGTAGCATGTGGTAGATGTAACACGCATTACATACGTGAGCGTGTGATGCATGCACGACATATGTGGCATGCGGTAAAGTGTACACATGTATATACTCAAGTACATACATACATACACACATACACATATATATACATGCATGTACATACACATAAATATATGCATATACATACATACATGTACACATATGTATGTATAATACATGTACATGCATACACACATACACATACACAAATATATAATACATACATACATACACACATACACATATATGTGCATGTACATACATACATGTACATACATATATATATATATGCATATACATGCATACATACACACATGTACACATATGTATGTATATAATACATGTACATACATGCATGCATACATACACACATACATATATATATATATATATATATAGATATACATAAGCATGTGCAGTATACATACATACACACATGTACACGTGTATATATAATACATACATACATACATACATGCACACATACATACATACACACATGTACACATATGTATATATAATACATGTACATGCATATGCACATACACATATATGTGCATGTACACATATACATACATGTACATACATATATATATGCATATATACATACATACATACATACACACATGTACACATGTGTATATATAATACATACATACACACATACATACATACACACATACACAAGGGCCACATATGTATATATAATACATGTACATGCATATGCACATACACATATATCTGCATGTACACATATACATACATGTACATACATATATATATGCATATACATACATACATACACACATGTACACATATGTATATACAATACATACATACATACATACATACATACATACATACACACATACATACATACACACATACATACATACACATAAGAATATAAATCATTCTCATTGGTCTGGGTCATGCTAAGGTTTAGAAAACCACTCCTGGGTGGAAGATTAGGATCCTAATTGACTTGTAGTACAACCAAAATACATCAAAATAAAGATTAAAAATATACTTTCAAATTAGAAAAATTAGAAATACTAGCACGACATGAGATTTGAAAATGAAACACTAGTGGACTGGCTAAGGTTAGTTAAGGTGTATAAAGAGATTTCACAACAAATCTCAAAAATCCCAATATAAAAGGACAAAGTAACGAATCAAGATAATATTTAAAGATTTACAAATTTGAATATTAAACATAAAAAAGGGTAGATTTAAAAAACCCTAATAGGAAGAAGAAACCCTAAAATTAAACCAAGTCAAGTAGGATCAATCAAGTTCATAAAAACATGAAGGAAAATAGGTTTTCATTAGAGATAGCCTAGGCTATTTAAAGGAATATAATCAATCAAGCACAAACGAGTTACCTGATTTAACTAATTTTATAAATGTGGTAGTAATATGATAAATGTACAAGTGTTCTAGAAAATATAAATGTGACAATCAGGTTACTTAGCTCTATGGCCAAAGAATGAATGGTAATGAAGAAGATTTTGGAGTAAGACTTGTGTAGCTCATAAATTAATGCCTCTATCTATGAAGTACCTTGGAGTCTACAATAGATTTATGCTTTGTCAAGGGTGATTTTTCAGGTTTGGGAAAACAAATTTATGGTCATGGACTCTAGTATTTCATGTTTGGAATCATCCCTATGCATAGTGAGGTTTTTCTCTTCTACTCACCTAATGAATAGTTGTCTACTTTATTCTTCCTTAAGATTTGGAAACTAGAAGTATTTGCAAATACCAAGTAAATGGCTGTCATGTTTCATCACAAGGAGAGGATTTCTCTTCTAGATCAACTCTTAGAAAATGTGTGTATGTATGTACATGTATTATATATGTATGTGTATGTGTGTATGCATATATATGTGTATGTTTTCATTAGAGATAGCCTAGGATATTTAAGGGAATATAATCAATCAAACACAAACCAGTTACCCAACACTTGTATACATTACAACAAGATAGGACTTAGGATTGCTTCCATTATTCTCATTACAACAATGCAAATCAATCGCCATGCGTCCAATGGAACATCTCTGCCTTCATTCAAATATACCATTTCTATTTGAAGGGTTCTCATTTGAAGGATGAAGAGCACACAAAAGCCATCAAAGACTCAAAACCATCCAAAAAATTGGCATGGCTACATCTAACTCAGTATGTGCAATCCAAAAATGTGAAGAAACAATGGCAGCAATATAGATATCCTAGAATATACAGGAAAGTAGAGGCACGTGCTATGAGAAGGGCATTCAAAAAATCTCATTAGCAATCATTCTTAGATGAAGATGAATGCAAGACAATCCTGAAAATATGAACTAAGCAAATATAGATCAAGAACTAAGCATATACATATTATGATAAAATGTTAGAAGATTAATCTTTACTTGGTAAAGGTTATTCTTTAATTGTAATTATTTATTAACTTGTAGGAATATTCTAAAGGAATCCCTATAAGTCTTCTGTCTTTTTTGTCATCTCACACATGTGTGAGGATTGCTTATTTTTTAATTCCTTTATTAAGAAATATTTGTAACCACCTCCTTAAGAGGTGACACTTTGCACACACATAGATGAATGGTGGCATTCATTGAGTTGGGAGTTACATTCTAACTCCTTCTCACCTCTACTTATTGAGGTGCCTCTCCTCTCATTCTTTAAGACTCATGCAAGCAAGCTAAGGCTGGAACTCTCTCTCTCTCTTTGTATTATTCTTTAGGTATTTTGCCTCCATTCATAATATTAGTTTTTCCTTATTTTTTCCCCTTAAATTCTTGTGTCTCTCTTTCTTTGGTGGTGCTTGGTTTGGCTACTTCAATTTATTTGGTAATCTATTTCCTTCAAACAATTGTTCTTTATTAGTACTTTCCATTGCTCTTTTCTATTTCCTTTCATGGTATCAGAGCTTGGTATTACTAATATCTTGTGAGCTATATTGTTGAAGGTTTACCATATTTTTCAGCACACCATTGGAGACATTCTCAAAGAGGAGAAGAAGATCTAGTGCCTAATCTTGGTTGTTTTTTGTCTTCTAACCCTTGTGCAGGTTCTTTTATCTAAAGTTTTAAAGTATTTTAGTTTGCATGCATACTTAAGTTTATGCAGTTTTTTTTTCTTTTAAACCATCAAATAAAGGGTTAAAGTTCAAGTTTTTAAAAAAAACCCATTTTTTGCATGTTCAAATTCTTGTAAAAAAAATCAAATTTTTTTTAGAAATTCTTTTCTAACCTATTTTTATTGTGCATGAATTTCAGTTTTCTAATTTCATACTTCAAATAATTTGTTTGCATTTAGTGCAAAAACCCAACAAGGGTTTATCTTATTTTTCAACTTTCAATTTAAAGTTTATTTATTTCTACAATTTATACAAATCTTAATATTAGATATGTATAAAAATTGATTATAATTTGTATGCATGTTTATTTTTTGCAAAATTTTAGAAACCCTCAAATAAAAGGTTATATTTCATTTTTTTAGATCTGTAACTTTTTTTACAATATGAGGTTAAATCTGTAAATAAAATCACTATATTTTACATTTTAGAAAAAGGGTAATCTGCTTTCTTACATACCTGTAAAAATTCTCCATATTTACATGTTCAATTTTTTTTTTAAAAAATCAATTTCAATATCCATATTTTTTCTATTTTACTATTAATCTCAATCTTTCTTGAATAATAAAATATCAAAAAATATTTAAAAATAATAAATAATAGTCAAGCTTTCAGCCATTGCATTTTTTTAAAGAAAGAAAAATCAATTTTCTTTTTAATCCAAATCTTGTTTACTAAATTTTGAAGGCCCTGCCTCATACAAATCTTGCTTTTGCAACTTTTGGCGCCGCTATTCACAGCTCCTTCCTTCATCCAGAACGCAGCCATATCCTTCTGCACACCAGACCTGGACTCATGCAAAATAAAATCTTTATCTTCTTTTAATTTTTTAAAATCAAACCCTCAAAGTATTTCCCGCCTGTTGCTCTTTAATCTCCTTTCAAAGATTTTAAAAAACCTTCCACTCCATCTCTTCTGGCTAGATTTTATCGCTTTTGAAGTTTTGAAAAGCAGGTAATAGTTTTACCGGTGTTTTATTATAAAAGCAAGATTTACTTCATAAAAGCAAAATGAAAATAAAAGTTTTTTCATTATTTTTTAAAAAGATTTTAGACATTCTGTGTTTCGTGCTTAAAAGATTTTTAAAAGCACTTTTCCTCTTTGACCTGATTAAGTGGTTTCAAAAGCTCAATAAAGTCCTTTTTTTAATACTACGTTTTTTATTACAACTTTTAAAGTTTTAAATTAATTTTCTCTAAAGTTTATCATATTAAATCTATTAATATTTATTATTTTTTAAAATAATATATTAGTTTATTTTAACATTTGAAATTTAATTAATTATTTTTTTTCTAAAAAAAGTTGTTTTTAATATTTTAGTTTAAAGGGGCTTATTTTTAGATTACCTTTTTAAAAGCAGTTTTTTTAAAGATTTCCATCTGAATCAAGAGTATCTTTTGCCAAATATTTACAAATGTTTTTAAAGTAATTTTATTTTTTTGCAACCATGTCAACTTTAATTCCAGAGATTAAATTAAATTCCTCTAACTATCATTCTTGGAAGACTCACATTTCTTTCATTTTTCGGTTTAAACATCTTTTAGATGTAGCTACAGATCCTAAATCTAAACCAGGTTCGTCTGCATCCAAAGATGAAATCGAAAAATGGAATCTCAAAAATGAAGAAGCCCTTGGCCTCATAGGTATCTCCATGTCACCCAAACTTTATGTTCACATTGGGACATGTACAACTGCCTATAAAGCATGGGACAAACTCAAAACAATTTATGATAGTACAAATGAATCAAGAAAAATTCAAATTCAAGATCAACTTGAAGATTTGAGGGATTCTGATTTTAAATCTATGGATGATTTTTTATTGAAATTCGATGCTTTAAATAGTCATTTGGATGGTTTAGGAGTTAAATTAGATAATCTTAGATTAATTCATCTTATTCTTAAAAAGTGTCTTCCTAGACAATTTCAACAATTCATTACTAATATTCATGCTCAATTGGCTATTCCTTCTTTAGCTACTCAATTAACTTATGATATTTTTCATGATTTATTAAGACAAGAAGAGGCTAAGTTAATTCAGTTTGGTACTCTTAAGTCTAATTAACATGCTTTCTTGTCTAAGCATAAGCAAAATTTTAAACCTCATTCTAAACAACAACATTATAATTCCAAACCTCATTATAATAATGGCAATGATCCTAGAGAGTTTAACTCTTCTAAGAGACCACATTGCACTTATTGTAATAAGGATGGTCATTGGCAAAATACTTGTTTTAAAAAGAAAATTGAGAAAAATCCTATGAATCAAAATAATCAACAATTTCATAACAATGGTGATCAATCTAGACGTGCTTTTACATGTAGTTTGAATGTTTCTAAACCTTTTTGAATGGGTTATTGATTTAGGTGCATCTCATCATGTTGCTTCACATAATTTTTTTTCAATAACTTCACAAGTACTTTATTATTGGACTTGATCAACCCAATAATAGTGTACTTGTTTTACTCAATTATATTTGGAGTATGAAAAGGGGATATTCATGTAGTCATGAATGCATGAATATCGTCTTAAATGACTTATTTATACTTAATAATACTTCACTTCATAATATGCAATTCCCATTATTCCATCATAATTTTTATTTATTTTTAATATTAATTTTCATAACTTAAGGTGGCTTGATTTGTGGCTTTTCATCTATTACAATATTTAAAACAAATCTAGTGTTTCCTTCTCAACTACAATTATGTTGTTTTGAAAAAGGGAATTTGATATTTTATTGTGTCTCATTAATCTGATATTGTGCATTATTGGTCAATTTGTCTTTTTGATGGATTTATTTTATCTGTATATTTTTTGAAAATTAAAAGCTCATTGGAGTATTTTCCTTCTTCATGGATTTATTCCATCTATATATGTTTTGCAAGTTAATCACTTTATCAAGTCTCAATGGAGCCTTTACATATATTTTTTGTGCTAGTCACATTTGCAGTAATGTTGCATAGGGAGCCCTATCTATAATGAATCATATATTTTATCAAGTCTCATTGGAGTTTTTTTTGGGACCCATGGAAAATATTTCCATCCACTTTGATGGTATGCACTTATTTTTTTTATGAACTTAGATCTATTTTCTAAATTGATGGGGATCAAGTTCTTGAAACCTTTATGTTTCATTATTTTATTGAAGGCAATATGGTTTTTTTAAAACCATCTTTAGGACTAATTTTCAAAGTCTTTTATTATTAATCTTGACACAATTTCCCTTTACATTACAACAAATGATGTAGTGAGAGGAAACCTAGAACTATTATTGCTATGTCTAGATATATTGACATTTTATAATTTGGGCTATGCTTTCTTTCTATCTCATGGTTTCATTAGAAGTTAAAATGGTCCAAATTTATATATTAAACATAGTGAAAATGATATTGTGATTATTATTTTAATGATTTAATTATCACTTCTAGTTCTAACTTTTTTATTAGTGATGTTAAGTCTCAACTCAATCAACAATTTCAAATGAGTGATTTGGGCCTATTACATTATTTTGGGTATGCAAATTTGGCAAACACCTAAAGTGTTGGATTGGTTTCTAGCTTTATGTCTAAACCACAACAAACTCATTTTAAAGTTGCAAAAATAATTTTAAGATATGTTAAAGGCACTCTTAATCTTGGTCTCTTTTATGATGCAAATTATGATTTTTCTTTAAAAGGTTATACTAATTCAGATTTAGAAGGTGATCCCAATAATGGGAGATCCACTTGTGGTTATTGTTTCTTTGTTGGATCAGATGCAATCTCATGGAATAGTAAGAAACAACAATCTACTTCTCTTTGTTCTACAGAAGCTGAATATAAAGGTTGTACAAATGCATCTAAAGAGGCATTATGGTTAAGAAGATTACTTGAAGACTTGGGAGGATCCTACTCCTTTATATTGTGATAATCAAAGTGCTATTTCTTTGGAAAAGAATCCAATTTTTCATGCAAGGACCAAGCACATTGCTCTTCAACATCACTTCATTAGAGAGCAAATTGAAGACAAGCAAATTTCTCTTTTGTATTGTAAAGGTGAAGATCAAGTTGCAGATATTCTCACCAAAGCTCTTTGTAAAGATAAATTTCTCTTTCATTATAAAACTCTTGGATTACAACCCATTGAAGGGTTTGATGTAACCTCCCCAAGTAAAGCTTAAGGGGGGATGTTAGAAGATTAATCTTTACTTGGTAAAGGTTATTCTTTAATTGTAA
>VDFB02362483.1:0-13409 GCA_007258455.2 Sequoia sempervirens | reverse complement strand
TTGATGCTTTCAATATTAGATCTATATACCACTCTCAGAACAAAGTTGCAAATTCATTAGCACAATCAGCAAGTTCATTAGAACAACTTGAGATGGATGTTGTGAAGAAATTCACAATTGAAATCACTACAACACCATCAGTCCCAGAAAATATCACAAATTTTCAAGTGTTTGATGATAACAAACACATTTTAGATTTCTTAACAAATTCATATGTTTTCCTCACCCAGATCATTGATGAAGAAGAAGACCAAGGGGAAGTTGAATTTGATGCAGAGGGCATAATGAATTTAAAGACCAATAGCATTCCCAAAGGAATGATACAGCTTGAAAGAATTTTTGATCAAGATCAAATCAATGCAATTAAATATCAAAGAAATGATGGAGGTCAACATGAGGCAGTAAACTTGGGAACAGCAAATGAAGTCAAAAATGTCCTCATTGGCAAGGTGTGCACGCCTAAAGAAAAGGAAAGAATAATTGAAAGCTTAAGAGACTTTGGAGACATGGTTGCCTGGAGCTACGAGGATTTGAAGACATATACCACTGGAATCATCACCAATACGATCCCCCTCAAGGCAGGCAATAAACCATAAAGGCAACGCCAAAGGCCAGGCAATCCATTATTGGAGCCCCTCATTTTTAAAGAAGTGAGGAAGCTACCGTCAACAGGAATCATCTTTCCAGTACGCCACTCAACATGGGTCGCCAACTTGGTACCCGTTCGTAAAAAGAATGGAGAGATACGACTGTGTGTAGATTTTTGAAATATCAACAAGGCTTCAAAAAAGGACAATTACCCACTGCCATCACTAGACGAAGTAATCCAAATTGTCAATGGATCCCAAATGATGTCTTTCCTTGATGGATATTCAGGATAAAATTAAGTGCTAGTGGAACTTGAAGACAAACTCAAGACGGCGTTCACTACAAAGTGGGGTACATTTGCATACCAAAGAATGTCGTTCGGGTTGATTAATGTTGGAGCCACCTTTCAAAGAGCCATGGACATCGCATTCAAAGATCTTATAGGGAGGTGCATTATCGTCTACATGGACGACCTCACTATATTTTCGAAGAAAAGAGAAAGTCATGTTGAAGATTTGATAAAGATATTTCAGAAATGTAGAAGATATGGAATTTCCTTAAACCCGAAGAAATGTATATTCAGGGTGACTAAAGGAAAATTACTTGGCCACGTGATAACAGAGAAAGGGATTCTTATTGATCCTGATCGTGTACAGGCCATATCAAGAATTGGCTTGCCATCAAGCCAAAAGGAGTTGAAGTCTTTCTTTAGAAAGATTAATTTTGTAAGAAAGTTCATAACAAGATTTGCAGAGATAATCAGGCCACTGAGTGAGATGTTGAAGAAAGACGCAAAGATAGAATGGAACGAGCCAGCAAAGAAGGCATTCAAAGAGATCAAACACGCCATAGTTGATGCTCCTGTATTGGTCAGCCCTGACTACACAAAGCCCTTCTACCTCTATTCTTTCGCTTCAGAACATACATGTGCTGCAATGCTCACCCAAAGGACAGAAGAAAAAGATGAACATCCTATTGCTTTCATGAGTGCACCATTCAAAGATGCAGAGCTCAGATACTTGAACGTAGAGAAACAGGCATATGCTTTAGTCAAAGCAATCAAGAAGTTTCGGCATTATATTCTGAGAAGCAAAGTCTTTGCCATTGTCCCAAATGTGGCTATTAAAACCCTTTTGATGCAAAATGAGTTAGGAGAGAAAAGAGGCAAGTGGGTTGCTATTATTCAAGAATATGATGTAGAGATCCAGCCAATGAAAATTGTTCGCGGCCAAGCCTTAACATAGACTATTGCCACGGGACCAGAACTGGTGCAGCAAGTCTATGAATTACAAGAAGTATCACCTAATGAATGGTATGACCATATCGTCTACTTTCTGCTCAACCACAAGTGCCCTAATCATCTGAATCCATTACAAAAGAGGGCCTTGAGAATGAAGAGCCAAAGATATATGTTGCAAGGAGCAGTACTATACAAGAAAAACCATGAAGGAGTTTTCCTAAGATGCCTTGGGAAGGAAGAAGCTAAAAAAATAATGGAACATTTTCATTCCAGGTTTGGAACCAGCCATGGAGGAGCATTAGCAACAGCACACCAGGTTCTAATGGCCGGCTATTATTGGCCAACAGTATTCAAAGATGTGTATGATCATGTAAAAACCTGACACACATGCCCGATAATCGTTGCACGAGAGAAGAACCCCGCTATGCCACTCCAACCTGTGATCGAAGTACGACCTTTTGCAAAATGGGGACTCAATTTTATTGGTATGATCAATCCACCTTCCTCTGCGCAACACAAGTATATTCTAACCGCAACTGACTATTGCACTAGATGGTCAGAAGCTCAGGCCTTGAAATCATGCACAACGGATACGGTAATTAAGTTCTTAGAAGAAAACATTATCACTAGATTTGGTTGTCCTTATGCTTTAGTTTGTGATAATGGTTCTGCATTTTCTTCTTTGAAATTTTCTAACTGGGCTTTTGAATATGGGTTTACTTTAAAGTTTTCATCGAATTACTATCCTCAAGGAAATGGATTGGCCGAATCCACTAACAAAAATTTGTTGAATGCTATCAAGAAGATATTAGACAAGAACCCAAGGGACTGGCACACACAGTTGAGATTCGCCCTCTAGGCAGACAGAGTAAGAGTAAAAGTTCCCTAGGGACATCACCATATCATTTGGTATACGGACAGGATCCCATATTTCCCATACAACTGAGAATTTCCACGCTAATATTCATGCAAGAATGTTTGGATCAAGAAGACAGAATCAAAACCAGATTATCACAATTGTTGCTATTGGAAGAAAAAAGATATCTAGCACTGGAAAATTTCGCAAAGCACCAAGGTATCGTAAAGAGATGGTTTGATCGAAGAGCCAGAATAAAGGCATTTAGAATTTCTGATTTAGTCCTTTGTTGGGACAGAGCACATGAACGAAAAGGAGACCATGACAAATTTGACAACTTATGGATGGGTCTCTGTAAGATTTCATAAATTATGGGAGACAATGCATTCAGACTGAAGACGTTAATCGGAGAAGATGTCCCATTGCCAGTCAATGGGCAATTCCTCAAACATTATTTCCAGTCTTAGACTCCTAATGAGTCTTGCTTTTGTACATAGTTAGATTAGTTTCTTTCCGGTTGGGTTTGGTTTTGTTTGGTTTTGCCTTTGATTGGTTTTCTTTGCCATCGTTATCTTTAGTTTAGTTTTTCCTGCTTTCTTAGATTAGATTGCTTTGTTTTCGTTTGCTTCGTCTTAGTTGCTTTAGGTGTGCTTTGAATAAGGAGGATTTCCCATTTGTGAGAAAGGTGATGTTGCTTACACGCACACTCTGGATTGACCTTGCCAAGGTATGTTCAGTTCATTTCTTGGATAAATACTTGTGGATAATTTTAGAATCCTAGATTAATTGTTTCTAAAGTACCTTAAGGCTAAGGTTAGTACTTGACTAGAAAGGGAATCATCTATTGTATCTTGACCTTGAGTTTTACAGTTATTATATCTTACACATTTAATGAATTCTCTAAGTCATTATGATCTCCTAGGTGAAGTCATGGCTAAACTATTAAAAGTCTTGCTTCAGCGCCACTATAATACTCAAACCCATGTGAGCTTCACTGCTTACAAACCAAAGTGTGGAAATCTATGAAAGGAAAGAATATCAAAAAGAAAAGAAATAAAAATGAAAATCAAAACACTTGGTTTTGGGTGTGCGGACATCTCTACAGGCGTACACTCGATAACAAAGAAAATAACAAATGATAAATCGCCGGAAGTAGAGCAATCTTCGTGAGATTATAGCGATATCCTTGTCGGGGCTATGGATGCTCGCTGGCAGCAAGGCTCTATCCAAGGATGCTTTTGGAGTTAAGACAAATTGAACAAGAAAGCCATGATAGAACCAAAGAGTCATAATGGTATTACGAGACGGAAATAAACGCATTTTGCACACATTTGTAACTGCAGGATAAAGGGTCTTGATACAATTTAGGATTCCTCTTCCCTTTTGAGTACTCTTCTTAGCCGAGGGGTAAGTTAGATAGAGTTAATTTAAGATTCTGGGTTTGAAGCAGGTCTTATCTTCGGAATGTTCAGGAACATTCCTCACGTGGAGTCGCCAGATGTTGTGACCTATTTCACACATCGCCCCATTGCAAATGGGGACCTTCGGTGGTTTATTTTTGGGGCTTAGTTTCGAATTGCAATTTCATAAGTTCTTTCACTACGTGAGTTTCAAGTCAGAGTTTGGAGTCATCACTCGTGTGAAGTTGAGATTTCAAGCCTGAAATTGCGCGTAAACGTCGTAGAAGTGTTTAGAAGACCTTGTAGACAAGGATCGCATGTGCTTTCGCCCAATTCTGACACTTTCTACTTTTTAGGGATTTTGGTTTTTTGGTTTTTGGTTTTTTCATTTTTGGCACTCTTGGACCATTCTGGAATTTACTATTTTTAGAAAGTTGCTTTTTCGCTTTTTCTATTTTTAGACTTAAAAAGCATGCAAAAATCAATGAAAAAATCTAAAACGCATGTGAAAATCTGAAGAAAATCAGAAAATCAACCAAAAAGCAAGCCTTTAGATCAAAAAATCTGGGAAAATCAGATAAAAAGCATTGAAAGCTATGCAAAAATCAATCAAAAATCTGGGAAAAGAGTGAAAACAGATCAAAAAATCAAGTAAAAATCATTTAAGAAGCCATGAAAAATCGTAAGATTCTTGGCTAAAAGGGGTGTAAGTCTGAGGAGAATCATGGAGAAATGCGCCCAGCAACAAGATCATGGAAGAAACCTTGCCAAGTCCGCCCATGCCAAGAAGAGAGAGTGGAGAAACTTCTTCAAAGTCCGCCCTTGGATATGGAGAGAAGCCTTCAAAGTCCGCCTAGCATATGGAGATCTCACATTCAAGTCCAACTTGTAGAGGGGAAGGAGAAGAAAATTTGCCTAGAGGGAAATTGTAAAATGGCCAAGACATGAGAAAATCCACAATGATGGAGAAAGGAATAAAATATCCATGAGATTGTACAAAAAATTGTCAAATTAAAAGAAAATATGGGTAAAATAAATTAATTAAAGGTTAGAAAAATCAAAATTTCGCACATGATAAACCTTTAATTATTAACAGTTAGAAAAATCGAGCTCCAAGAGATAGACTTCAAAATTTCGATGAAGATAAAGATGAAGAGCTAAAATTTAGAAACTTTCCTCGATAAAAAAGAGTCCACATTCGATGAACTTGAAAGAATTGCTAAATGGATCGAATTTTTCAACCTTATAAGGCATTCTCAAGTCATTATCAACTCATAATTTCAAGAGGCTTAGCTCTCATTTCTAGAGATAGAGAATTATTCAAGAGTTAGAAAAAAATTCGAGAGATAGAAATTTTTCGGGAGAGACTTTTTTTGAGAGATAGAAATTTTGAGAGTTGAGTGATTGATTTTTTTCGAGGTGAAAGAACGAAGAAAGAGGTAGAATTCTAAGCTAAAGGTTGAAATTTTCAGAGGATTGCTTGCTTTTTCAGCAATAAAGACCAGCTTTTCGAAGTTTAAAGTTAAATTGCCAACTACAGAGTATAATCCCGAAGTTTGCTGAATTATTTTTACCTTTGTCTTCATTTTATCTTCAAAAAATTCACTAAGTGTTATTAATTAGCTTGCTTTTTCGTCGAATTTAACTTTCAACAAGCTAAAAGTTAGAATTTTCACAAGAAAATTTTAAAGAAATCATAATTGAGTGTTTACTGTATTCTCTTTCTCGTAGGTTACCCCTGAAGGATCGTCAAAGAAAGCACCAATGAAGTTCGCAAGTAAGGGAGTTCAACAGGAGTCCAAGATCAATTCCAAATGGAAGAACGACACAGATACAGACCTCGGACATGTTGATTTTGAGGAGTTCAAAAAGAGAATGTATGGTTTGAATGGACTTAAGCCCACAGCAATTGCCCGCTGGATGATGCGTAATGGAATTGTCCAAGCTGCCGGATTTCCTCCAGCAATCCAGTGTGTCGAATTGATGGTCGAATGTGCAAGACATTACAACCTGCAGGAAAGACAAATTATAGCTCCTGATTGAAGAATTTTGGCACACCTTGGAGAACCAACTATCCAAGAGGCATTTGGCATACTTGATCATAATCGAACATCGTATAAAACAAAGGAGGAAGCCAAAAGAATCTTTGAGGATCAGGCAGATCAATGTGCAACTCATATCAACAAAACATGGTTGGAAAAGCCAAGAGCTTCCGCTAAGAAAATGCCTAAGAAGCTGCGTCGGACGGACTTTAAGGAAGACTACGGTGATATCGTTTTGCTCCTAAACAGAATAATGGGCAATCCTCAAGGTGCCTACTTTGAAACATGGATGTACTTCTTTATCGAGGAAATCACCTCCGGAGTCAGAATGTTTAACTAGTCAAGAATGATCAATGATAACATCCATGAGCAATTAATCAACCTTGAAAAGACTAGGTCATTTCATATGAGTTCCTATATCATCTATCTATTGGCCAGAGCCTATAGATATTCTGGATTGATATGCAAAGGTGTTGTCGGAAATGGAGAAAATCAATTCAAAGTGTATGAATGTTACCCTCATTTGCAACTGTCTACCAAGTCCCATTTCAGAAGAGCGCACGATGCATTCCTGATGTTCATCATGAGGATACTACAGGGGGGGACACATCAAAGGCTGACACATGAAGCAAAGAGCCTTATCAGTAAATATGGATCCTGGTATGTTACACCCCAATTGTATAGCTACTACTGCATAGGGAAATGCACTGTAATGATTGAATCTTTTAGATGAATAAAACATGTTGTTCTTGATATCAAATGATTGTCTCATTTGTCTGATACTTCAATTGATGTAATTTTGAATGAATGTTGCATATAAGTTATGGAATAATGTTTATTCTAACTTTTGAGATGTTTTATGTAAACTGCCTTGTTTTGAGCATATGACTTCCGTTGTCATGTCATGATGTGCAGGAAACAGGTTCATTGCCCTTAAAGTAAGAGGAGAGATGATTTACCAACAAAGAACGAAAAATCTTGAGTGCATACACACACATACTATAGATTAAGCCAAGTTTGTTTGTCTTGAGATAAGGTAAGTCACCTATAGGTTTATTGGATATTAGAGTCGAATTCACTTCTTTTGTGCTTTAGAGCAGGATTATTTAATATCAAACTTAGGCCATACCCGTGACCTCTGTATGAATATGTGAAAGATGTAAAGATTGATTGGGCACATATTATCCACATTTGTGTTAATGTATTCATATGCAATGACATGAACAATACATGTGTACGCTTAAGCAGCGGATATGCCTATACACGCGGTTTTATTATTTTTTATTATATGCACACATACATAAGATGGGTAAATATATATATATATATATATATATAAATGAGGGTTATTTTGTGTTAATGGATTGAAAATCAAATAAAGTTCAAATGACATATATAAATATTCAAGAGAATAAAAATGGAAAACAAAAGTAATAGAGTTAAATAATTTAAATCCTTTATCAATAAAGAAATATTTCGATACTTGGCTATGGAGGTAATGTTAAATCTCAACATGGAAATCGAGCCTTTTGTTTTAATATTTAAATCAAAATAATTGTTGAGAACATTTGAAAACGAGAAAAATACATTTTTGGGAGTTCATTAAATATAAAATGGAGAAAATTGTCGTGAGAAAATCGCGCGCAACTAGTAAATTTCGTGCCTGAGATACACGGGACGCGACCTGGTCTTTGAGCACGATGCAAATGTTGGTCAAAGGGCAACAAAAATGGCGACGTGGGAACATTATAACCTTGACCTCTCATCTGGAACAAATTTTCAAACTAACTGCGTCAAAATACCTTAAAAATCTGCAACGGCTTAGAGGTGTTAAGCTCAGGAATTCGCCATGTGAAGTCGTGGCTTGAAGGGATAAAGATATACTTGAGAATTTTGCCTCTAATCTCTCAGAAACCTTTCCAAGTTTCAGTGCTGGCAGCTTGGACGCCTTAGGATGAGGAGTTAGTTGAGTTTCTAAACACTATAAAAAGGTCATCCAGTTCATTCTTCAACACACCAATTTGGATTTCGAAATCCATCTCTTTGCAAGTGAGCATTTCTATGCTTCTTTGGAATTCGAATTTGTTTCTAAGAGTTCATATTTTCTGAGCATTTCACATTTCCTGAGAGTCTTCACATTTTCTAAGAGCAACCTTAATGCTGTGAGCAATCCTTAATTCTAAATATTGAGAACTTTACAATCTCCTGAGAGCAATCTTAATTTCTAGAAGCTATGTGTATCAATTTTTGAGTGAGAAAAGAGAGGCGTTGAAAAGGAAATCTGCAAGAGAAGACAACAGCTTGAGGAAGTTTTGCCAGACGCATTCTAAAGTGTTGGAAGTGCCTTGACATCATTCTTAAAGGACGTTGAAACAGGCATGAGTTATTCTTAAATTATTCAATCTATTTTGAATACTTGAATGTTGTAGAATTTGCATATGTTGTTTGTGCATTATCAAGTAGTTACTAGTTTAACTGCTTTCACAAGAAAAGAGAGAAAATGAGTTTTCTTTTAATTCACATACTAGTTGTAAATAGGCAATAAACTGTTAAGGTTGAAGGTCATTTCTTAAATGCAATTAAGATTATAGAAGAAATGAGCTATTATGAGAAATGTTACTTAAATTGTGCATTAGAATTGAATTTATGTGAAGGAATTTGTGAGGAAGTTTAAAATGCATTTAAAATGAAATTTGCATGTTTTGTATTATCTCCATATGAGGAGAATATGATTGAAATAGATACTAAGTACTAGGATGGGTTTGAATGCATCATGAAAATATAAATAATCCACAACTTTAGTTAATAGGTTAACTTGATGAAGCTTGTGTAACTCCTAGGAATTTTGGTTTTCGGTATAGGAGAAGGATTTTATAGTTTACATGTTATGCTATTCATTCCTAGTAGGATAGTATGGTTGTAGGATGTTTGGGGTGACAGATTCACCCATTGAAGAGAAAAACCTATGCATAGAGTAAGGAAGCCTCAAGTCAAATCGGCCCTGAGTAGTGTTTATGATAGATGACCTTCATTCGAAGTACTGAATGAGAATACTTTGGCCAAAGTAGTGAAACGTACGACTGCCACATAGACGTGAGTTAGTTGAGACTACACTGTCAGTTCATTGTGATCCTAGTACTAGTTAGAGATTGTGAAATAGCAAGGTTCTAGTTGTGTAGGACGCAGCACTATGCTCACTTGGTAATCGTTAAAGGATACCCTACCAATCTCTTCTTCGAAGGGAGGGCCATCTATCTAACGATAGGTGTGCGGGGGACCGCATTATAAGTCCGTGGTTGGCGGAAAAGCGCCCGAGTGATGTTTCTCCTCCACAGCAAGCGGCCGATGTACCAAGATTTGAAAGGACGGACTCCTGGACCTTCTTACTTCTATTTGTGCAAAAGCTTACGAGCTATGTATGTAACTATATTACTTTTTAAACTCTGATTTATATTTGCAATGGAAATGAAATTCATGAGGAAACATATTGTAACTTGTATGTGTTTATCAATAAAGAAAGGAAGAAATTTTATTGTATTATTCCTTTATTACTTGTTACCTTACATGTTTTAAGTGAGAATTGCTTTAATTTACGCTGTAATTGGGTCGTTACACTACGATTAGAATGATTCCTACATGCCTACAATACTATATGTGTTCAATGATCAATTGGATGTCACATTCACAACCTTCTACATGCAATCAAATGGGTTCCCTTGGTTGATTGGTCCTAAACATTATTCATATACTAGCATATGTCGGTAAAACACTCCAAAATCTCTATTTTTTGGCTTTACAAGCATTGTTTTCTTCCTCTTAAATTATCTTGCAAATGATGTGTGCCATGAAGGTCTATGTGGTTTTGAAGGCCTTGATTGCCCTCGAACCCTATGAAGGGGCACTACCCCTTGACCCCGTTGAAGGAAATGCACCCAACCCCCACCGAACTCATTTCATTCACCAAGTACTCTCGAAGTCTGAGCTTGCAAACTATGCTTCCAAGTTACCTACAAGTCTTCGTCTACAAAATTGTCATTAGTTTGGAAAGTCTTCAAGAATGTTACTTGATGCTTACTTGTTTTCCTTGTCTGGAAAACAACTTTTTCTTTCAAAGAGATGATGTAGTTAGCGTTCAATGCATTATTATGTTTTAATATGGTTTATCCGACTATGTATTAATTATTTGTTAGCTTTGGTTGGTTATAAGGGTTAGTTGATGGTTGTGTTCCTCTTGGCAACCGTCAAGTTCTTTAAATAGATTTTGTATCCAAGGAAAGTAGTATGATCTAGTCAAATCAACTTTAATCCTTGGCTGACCATCTCGGGTCTACTATAACAACTTCATGTGCAAATAAATATATACTTTTACTCTTTTATCTAGTATGCATTATTAATTATATTCACTATTGAAAGTATTAATTTTATCAAATAGGAGAGTAAACAATAACTTCTTGCAAAAAGTAGCAACCAATAAAGTTGTCTAGCATTTTGTAACTTCCACATACAAAGAAATAAAGAGGAAGCCAGCACCCAGTGATAAGCATTAGGCAATCTCACCAACATCAACTATCCAAAACCAAGCAAAGTGCCTGGAGAAAAATTATGTGGCTACCAACAAAAATGAGGCACTCAAAAGTAAAGCACCCACTTAAGACAAGGCATGCCCTAGCACAACCAGCAATCCCAACAAGTATAGAATTTCTGCCTATATGGGTCCTGTTGTGACCTTTTCACACATCACCCCATTCAAAATGGGGACCCCCTAATTTTTGCTCCATTCTGGTCTTTTGGCTTTGGTTTTGTCTCTCTCTCTCTTTCAGTCTCTTTTTTGTTGTCTGCCTTTCGGGGATGTGCCCGTCTGTGAACTTAAACGTGAGATTTTGGCTAAGTCTGAGAATTAGGGTTTGTACTTTTCTGGTCAATTTGAAGTCAAATGGAGTGAATAAGTTGGAATCTGAGCTTCACGTTGTAGTCAGTATGCTTCCAGCAGGTTCCCAGCTAAATTTCATTGAATTCTAACAACTTACTATTTTTAGTAAGTGTCCAATTCAGGGCGTTCTCTCAACACTACTGAAGTTCTCTCAGTCACACTGCATCCAGAACATGTCAAGTTGCTCGTTTAATAAATTTTGGAGCTGAACTTTCTATTTTTAGCAAATGTCACCTTCAAGAGCGGATTTTAGGGTTTATATGCAAAGTTTTTTAGTGCATGTCTGGAGATACTTTTTGGGTTTTCTGAGACCTACACGATGATATAACATGCGAAATGAGATGATGACTTTCAGTATTCATCCTTCAGAGGCTATTTTTAGGGTTTGCATGTTAAAATTTTCTTCACATGTCTGAAAATTCCTTGTGGGTTTTTCAAGGGCTTCGCAATGGTATAACATGCAAACCAGGATCAAGAATTTTTCAAGAGCCGTCTCGGCTATTTTGGTTTGCATGCATGGCTTTTCACGCATGTGTCGTTATTCTTTGTGGTTTTCAATATTTAGTGATGACATGCAGCGTGATGACCACTTTTCGTGAGACTTACTATTTTTAGCAGTCCATTCCCGGCACCGCCAAGCACATCAGAATCACCAATGTAAGTGCGCAACAAACCTGAGTCAAACTGGTGGTCATTTGATCATTACGCAAGTCAAATTAAGGTTTCCAGCTTTAAGACCCAAAATCAGGGGTAAAATGCCAGAATTTTCGAAAACCGGTGTATCCCACTGCAATCAGTATCTTTCAAGCTATCCACCGGTAAAATTTGAAGGCAGTCGGAACACTTACTATTTATAGTAAGCCACTTCAGAAATAGGCTATAAGTAGTAAGTCAGCAGCAGGCGCCAGTGTGGACGGGCAGGTCTACCGATGAGGGTCACGTCATTCAAATTTCAAGTTAAACGGAGTTGTGGAAGTCATGAAATCAAGCAATTGCTATAAATAGTAAAACATCTCCAGAAACATGCTATAAATGGCAGGTCAGCTCGAGATGGCAGTGTGAACAGATCACCCAAGTCATGAAGATCCTGTGGCGCGAATTCCAAATCAATCCAAGCTTTAGAAGAGGGAAAACCTGGAACTTACTATATATAGTAACACATGAGCTAGCAGATGGAAAACGCCTAAGTCTGAAGAACATCCTGCAGGACCCGCAATGTGCCCTGTCTTCAGCTGGCAGAAGGTTGGAAATTGTCTAAGGCAAAGTTAAGTCCAACAGGACCCTCAAAATGCGCCCTCAAGCTGGCAAGAAACTAAGAAAAAATTCTAAGTCTGGAAGTTAAGTCCACCTCCACCCCTCAAATGCGCCCTGTCTCCAGCTGGTGATGAAAATTGTCTAAGTTTGGATTTAAGTCCAGCAGGACCCCTCAAATGCGCCTTCATCTTAGCTTGAGAAGATAGAAAAATTTTCTAAGGCATGAAGACATCCTCCTCCACCCTCAAAATGCGCCCAAGGAGAAATAAGAGTGTGAAAGTTACCAAGGCATTTGAAAGTTAAATCCTTTGCCACCCTCAAAATGTGCCCATGTTAGAAGTAGGGTCAAGACAAGTCTCAAGTGTTGACTTTCTCCTCTACCCTTTGAATGCGCCCATGCAAGGTGAAGATAAATAAAGAGGTGGCTAAGGCGTTGAAGTCAAAGTTCCCTCTCAACATGCCAAATGCACCCATCTCAAGATGAAGGTGAAGGAAAAAGAGTCTAAGGCGTGGCCCTAAATGCGCCCAAGGGGTATTGAAGATGGCGGCTCTAGGAAAAGGTTGTTTAATATTGTTAAATCCTCCTAACATGCTAAATGCGCCCAAGTGCAAGGTGAAGGTAGATGTATGAGAAAATATTCTAAGGCGTTGGAAATAATTCCACCTTGATATGCTAAATCCGCCCATGTTAATGATGTGACTTAAAAAAATTTCTAAGTGTTAGAATTTCATTTCTAGAGAAAATACGTCCAGGCCTGTAAGGTGATGAAATTTTCTAAGGCATGAATAAAATTGGCAGTGGATATGTCGGAAGGTGCCAACTTCATGAAGTTGATGAAGATTGTCAAGACAGAGCAAGAAAATTCACCCGGATGTGAAGAATAAGAATAAATTTGATTGACGAGTATTTTTCTAAGGTTAAAATTCAAAAAAATTAAATGTACCCCTTCGTTTGTAGACCCATGGATTTGATGCTTTCTAAAGGGAATTTTCTTCTAAGTATCGAACATCTGCGACAAGGAATTTATTTCAAAGTCTTCCACAACTCGCCAAAGATTCCGAGGTGAAGATTTTTGATGGGCACCAGATTGATAAATTT